>JAHZND010002255.1:0-11348 GCA_027744115.1 Acrocyrtus sp. NNG-2020
CACTGAGGAAAAAAAATAGCAGCTCATCTCAAAAGCACTGTTCCGTTTTATTAAATGAGCCAGTATAACATTCTTTTTTTTACTATGACGGTATGGCAGCTGATGGATGATGATGTACATCAAGGGAACAATATTTTGGGCGGAACAATGACGACATGATTATTTTCAGTAGGATGGCTCTATCTAATGATCACAATGACTTTGCCCAAGATTGACGGCAACAACGACTATAAACATGTACATAAAACGGGTGTTTACGTCAGCGTAGCTAATGCACGACGAATACTTTTGTGTTTTGTTTTTATCACGAGTGAGTAACGGCTAGATAAAATAGCCATCAAGTTGTAAAAGTGTCGCTTCTCGCCCCCATAACATAAAGCAAGTCCTTTTTTTTAAAAAAAAAAATATGTACATACATAAAAAACGCATTTTTATGCTATAGCCCACTTTCCAGTCTAGTACAATGTAATAATGAGCAGTATAGCGTAGTCATTCCAAGAAAGTAAACTGATTTTCCTTTTATTTTGTATATTTTGTAGGAAAAGGAGTTTTCTTTCCATCTAAACTACTAAAGTAGTAAGTTGATGGTTAAGTCAATAATGATTTCCTTGTAGTCTACGCATCTTTCCTGAATGAACACGTCATTAATAGAGAAGGGGAGGAGAAAATAAGCCTACAAAGGGAACTTTTTTTTCTGCGTATTGTTACCATCATTATTACCATTATGATTATCGACTTTTTAGAGAAATTTTCAGGAAAAGAAATCTGAGAGTGGAGGAGTCCTCAACTTTTAAACTTTTATTTTCGCTTGCACAAAATATAAAAGAAAATAAAGAACTAGCAAGAGTCACCCTAAGAAAAGAGATACAGAATAGAAAAGAGAATGGGGAAAGTTACCATTGTCAGAAAAAGTTTCAGGGATATACATATATATACCCTTGCGTATCTACATTTTCTCTATGGCTTGACAAGACTTCCAGTATAAAAAAAAGTTTTTGGCAAAAGTCCCTCCTAAAATTTCTTCTTCTTTTCACTCTTCCTCTTCAAAAACTATGCATTGTACTTTATGTGCACTGTTTTCTAATGTTTTGTGTATGGCTCGCATAATACATTTCTTAGATGAGGAGAGAAGAGCTCCTCTTTCCCCATCTCACTTATTTACTTTGCTCCCTCCCTCTCCGCCTCTGTGAGCTGGAAGAAGAAAACAAGTGAGCTGGAGCCGGAGAGCTTGGGTCGGTGAAAGTCAGCAGTAGCAGCAGTGTGATGCTTTGTTATGTGTCTTTTCAACTACTTAAGTTGCTTGTGCTAAAAAAAGAGAAACTGCTCAAGCTTTTACATTGTGCTTGTACACGTACCGAAATATATAAACAGAAGATGGAACCGAAAAGTGGTGCTGCTTTTTCTTATGAAAAGAATTGCAGCCACTTCAGAGACCTTCTCCAGGATAAACATAAACTTTTTTAGGGAAAACACTTCTTATTTTTCTATTTAGCGCTCCCACTCTCGCCATCACCACCACCACCATCATCATCATCAAAGACGGATGATAATAACTTGCCCAGGAAAAAGAGAAGACAAAAAATATATAAGTACGTTTTAGTTCCTGCTGATGTCTGCATCCTTATCTTTCTCAATAGCAAAACACATTTACTCAACAGCTTCCTACGCGTCTTCCACTTGAGATATTTGCATTTTCTTTATAAAATAGAAAGATTGAGAGGCTCTCCACTCCACTCTGAATCCTCATCCGTCTCCACTTTCTCTCAGACGGATGCCGGCATTAATGAGTTTGCATTTTAATTTTTTTCTTGTAGGAAGAAAACATGTGCAAAAAAATAATTTCTGTGCTCCCGTATAGGTACACCCATTTCTGGTAATAACGTATATCAACTGATTCTTAAGAGTGGCTTAAGTGCGTTGATGATAAAGCGAGAAGAGTAAAAGTAGTAAATTAACTTGTGACTTGAGCTCTACTTCTCTGCTTCTCTACTTCTTCCCGGAAAAAGCTTTCACTCTACAAAACTTTTTTTCTTGCGTAAAATGTGAAAGATGATCCCAAAAAATAGTTTTCTCGATAGCTCACAGTGTATGAAAATAAAAGGATTTTATATTAACTTAATTATTATACTGATATAAGTTACACATGTGCCCACACTCATATCAACTATCAGCAGCAAACTTACTTTTAGCGAGTTTCAAGCTACAGGACGTCTTGGAAAATTGTGAGCACTTGCTCAGCACAAGTTATTTTTTTTGAGGGAGTAAGAGTTTTAACAAGTTTTATTATCCCGTGTTCCGCTACTAGTCCTTATCATGTGAGTGTTGTGTACTGCTTTAATAAGTTCGTCAACACTTTTGACACCTTCGGATTACACTGCGTATTTTTCTTGCTTCCAACTTTTGCCAAAAAAATAAGCAGAGTGTATGAGTACATTTTCGCGGATATAATCCCGACCTTTTTTGATACTGCACCTCCAGTGGGGTTCCCCTTTCCCGGAAAAAGATATTTTTCTCAGCATCAAAAATATTAAAGTTTTTTGAAATCTGCTTGAAATGACTTATACACTTAAGGAAGAAGAGAAAACAGCACTTCCTCTTTTAAAATAAAGTTACTCTAAAAAAAGTTTGCATTTTGTAAGGAAATGTTTTGACTTTATATTTTTGAAAAGGGAATGTTCTCACTTTTATTTTAAACTTTATCCATAAACAATTATTGAAGTTAATAAGAAAACAACACTCTCGCTGACACAAACACAGAATCTTGTTTGTACATAAAAAAAGTAGTAGATAAAAAATATGCGAGGGTGTCTATGAATATTTTTTTGTGGGAAAATGGCTCTCTCCTTTTACACAACTAAGAATAAATACAGTCAACAATTTTCAACACTTTTCCCGAAAGTGTTTGCATGTTGACATTGTTCATATATCATCCCTGACAATTTATCATCGTCGTTGAAGAGAAAAATGGAAGACTTCTAATACTGTATTTTCTCTTTTTTCGCTCTCTTTGTACATTACACCAAAATGGAATCTTCATTGAAAGAACTCATTTTTATTGCTCTTTCTACTTTTCAAAACATTTTTTCACCAGAAAGTACACATAATAAAAGTGAGTCTGGAGAAGGAGCGGAAGAAGAAAAAAGTTAGAAGATGCCTTTTGCCTTATTCGAGTCTCGAGTGCCTTTTGCTTCCCCGTTCTCCCGCACAATTTTCAGNGCACAATTTTCAGTTTTGCATAGGAAAAGTCATCCGGAGAAAAAAATTACGGGGAGCCCTAAGTAAAGTTGATAGTTGAGTAGGTAAGTTTTAAAAAGTGACGGAGAACTGTGTATTTGTATCGTACCCCAGCAAGTTTTCTTTTATGGAGCCAATGAGGGCTACTTAGAACAAAAAAAAGTAATGGGAAGGCGTTTTGCATAAAAAGGGCTTTACTCCCCGAACAAGGGAGATGCTCTCGGTGTATGCTCCCACACAGGAGGATTTCTCTGAGGAGAGGTTGAATGAAATTAAAAGTAATCAAGTTGGACAAAAAAGTGGTCTGCTACGGCCTAAAAAAGAAGTATTAAATGTCTGTAGTTTCACTTTCCGTAAGCTCATTACGCAACTAATACTTCTTTGCTCACTAGTCACTACCGAAACTACTCCAATTGGAGATTGTGTGTGCTTGCAAAGAATGGAGCAAAAAAAAATTCATGCTATGCTACTAATAATGCCTTTTTTCTAGGAAAGGAATTTTAGAAATGTTTCTTCTTATTTCACGGTGTGAATTCCGTGGAATCTCAATGGCAAAGTTAAATCTTAATTTTTGCATATGACTTAAAAAAAGGGAGAGAGAGGGAAGTATAGGAAGATGAGTATTTCCTACTTCCCCCATTCTCAGCACAAGAGGACCGAGAGCCGTGCACATTTTCTATGGACTTGTGGACTGTACAGGGCATGTCGAACAAATTTGTTTTTTTTGTTAAGGAAATACAAAAATAGCACAAGTGTCTTGAAAAAATTTCCTATAACAATAGTCCCGGAGATATATATACGGCCATACTCTTTATTATTATTCTTTCGTCGCCCAGCATCACACTCACTTCTTGTACTTTGATTTTTATCTACAAGTAGAAAACTCTCCAAGAAAAAATAGTAACAGGAGAAGATACTCTATCCAACTTCAACTGACACTGGATTTCTCCCGAAAGTTTTCGACAAAACGTCTTCCCTACTTGTTTGTAATTCACGTAGTTCACACTTCCACTCTTTCAGAAGTGAAAAAAAATATCGACGAAAAGGGAAGAAGATACGCAACAACAGCTTCAGTTATTTTTCAGACAATCTGCTTAAAGTGCTCTATTTTAAGAAACTAACTTCATAACAGAGAAGAAGTGATATTTGGTCGGGTGGCTAAAATTCTACTAGTCCCGGCCTAATCTTACTTTTTTCTCTTACAAAATATATTTTGTTTGGATATATAGATATTCCCTGAGGACTGAAAAGGGAAAAAATGGAACTGGCAAGAATAAACTTTTTTTCCCGAATTTCTTTGCATGAGGAAAAGAGGAAAACGGAAGGATGGTGTATTGTCACACTGGAAATAAGAAAAGACTGGAGATAATCGTAATCTGTCTGTCGCGTGGCGTGTGGCGTGGCGTGGCGTGGATGTCCTTAACCTAACAATAAGCAAATACAGAAAACGACACTTTCCACTTTCGCAATATAGACTCTATAGTAGGCTCTGGGCAGAGTGATCATGGCTTCAATAGTAATACCACATCACATCACCAAATTCTCTGAAACTAAACAAAAAAAAGTAAAGAAGAAAAGTTTTTTTTTCAGCTTCTTTATCCATCCACACTATAAACTACAGCTGTAAGTAGTAAATTGACAATTGACTAACAAAAAGAATAAAAAGTTCTTTTTTTGGGGGAAAACGGAAATCAGCATAAATTGAAGAGACACAATAACAATACAGGAAAAGGAGTAAAATTGGATTTTGCCTCATTATTTTGTCAAATCCAGATGCATTCTAAAAGTGTGGAGATAAGGCCACCTCTCCGAAATTTAAAACTATTACCATTCCAGAGGTAAATTCTATTGTTATCGATTCCATAAAGTTGAAGCCGCACAAGGGGACTGGGACATAATTGCAAAAGTTTGGGGCAAAAAAAATATACTCACGTCTGGTGAAAAGAAAGTGTTATTTTAAACTAGCTAAAATTATTACTGACATCCTTCTCATTTATTAAGCACCGACATATGCACCCTTTTTTGCAGTATTCTTTTGTGCACTTCCCTTTTAAAAGAAAAACTTAACTTTTTAGTCTAAAGTAGACCATCCTCGCCGATAAATATCAGAGGCTAATTAAATGTACTCATTTTATCCCTACTCCACTTTTCACCAAGCAATCCAATTTCCAGGAGGTCCATAACCTGTCCTGGAGCCACTTTTAGTGCTCCCGCGGAAAAAAAATGCCGAGTATAAAAATGCATTAGCTGGATGAAGAAAAGCTCCCGCAATTTATTTTTAGTGCATACCGGCATGACAGTAAATATGGGCCCGGTGACTCTGACCTTTTCGGAAGTTGAAGGGAGCATTTATTTTCCTGCTTGCAATTTACGTCCAAGCGAGTTTTTCCCGGAATGAATGATATCATTTTCCTCACTCCTGAGTCCTAATACTCTCCACATGCATATATCCATTTCCATATCCATACAGGTTAAAAAAATGCCAGCCATTTACGTGTATGTCGCTATAAGCCGGAAACTTTTTTTTTTACTTTTTTCCCATTTCATCCATTCCATTTACTACATGTCTTATTCTTCTCCATTGCATAGCACATTTTGTTTTTATCCTCAAGGACTGTATATGTATGAAAAAAATGGTAAGTGGAAACTTGAAGTACAAACTCTCCCAATTTTTTTTACTTGCAGCAAAGCACCAGCAACTATCAAATTTAGCCATGTGCGTAGGAGATTTTCAATGTTACACGAGTGAATGGATTTTTTGATATTTCATCTCTCTCTTACACAGTTTCACTCAGGAGTACATTTTCTGGGAACTTTATCGGATATTTTTAAGACAACACTTCTCTTTATTCATCCACTTCAATGGTCTAATATGCATGCATTAAATTCTACTTTTAAACCAATTGATGCATTTTTATGCACTTTTCTTTTTTTCCTACTTCCTCATACCAAAAGGATTTTCGGCTGATCCGAAACGGTAAATATATATAAAGTGGGAGATCACATAAGTAGTAAAAAAAATCCTTCAAAAGTCTTTCAACTAGATTTTTACAGGAGCTTGAGAACGGCTTGAGGAAATAAAAAGAAGAACTTTCTTGGATGTAAAAGGCAAAAAAGATATGGGAAAAGGGGAATTTTTTTTATTCTGAAATTGCACTTCCGAGAAAATCGTGTGTGCTCTGTGCAAGGTATATTTTTTTCGTCTTGCTCATTTTTTTGTTTTATATTTATTGCTTGCATCGCGCGGGTGTGAGGCAGAGCCAGCTCTAGTACAGCTATGTCATGTTTACGGTTAGTGAATTGTCATATGAAGATAAGTGAAGGAGCAAGATGGAAGCTACAAATCACCCTTTTTTTAACATTCTGGAACTTGTACAAAATATAGCGGGAGGAGGGATGTTTAGTGTCTTTGAAGAATAAAAAAATCGATATTAATACATTCAAAAGTATCAATTTACTCGAAAATTCATAAAAAAAAGTTTTTCTCTTTTTGGAATGACGCAATCCCATTCATGTAATGACGTTTCCTTCTTTTTTACGTGTGAGCAAAGTGAGTGCACAACGTTTATGTAGTTTTCAAGATGACGGCATAAAAATATATGTAGTGCTTGCACTCGGATGATACTTTTTTTTTATCCGTAACCTGAAAATATTGAAAAGGGGAGATAATAATGTACCATAAAACCACAAATTTTCTCGTAAAAATGAAAACTTTATTTGTAATAGATGTCTTAAAGATGAGATTTTTACTGCGGTTTCTGCCATCATTAAAACAATTATATTTTTATATGTGTTTACAGCCCCTCCGTTTTTTGGGCACTAGTTCAAAAGGTGCATCATCAAGATATTTTTTTTTATTTTAGGAGACACGAAGAAATAAGAGACATCCCCTTTCACTTCATACTCTCAGCTCGTTTAAGATTCCTGGTGCTTATCTATTTCTCACGAATTCAAGTGAGAATAGGAATGATAATGATTTTCGTTAGGAATGAGAGTCTTTTGAAGTTTTGAATTGTGTGTAGCCGAGACTCTTCTTGGAAAAAGAGGGAAAATGCTGCTGCGACTGCTACTATTTTTCGGTTACTCTTCCACAGACGAGGAATGAGCAGTCGAGAATTCCCCAGAAAGTAAACATGTATCCTTGTGAAAAAATAAGTCTAAAATGGAAGACGTGTTCCAATGCGTGTACACGCCTCCATTGTAGCCGCTGTAGTATAAGTTGCGAGTTACGAGCCACGCATCTATCTCCCGTCTTCGCAGGAAAAAGGAATGAGCCAGTCATACATAGTTTTGTAGTGACAAAAGGAGAAAAAAAGACAAGTTTGGGCTTTGCCAGGTCACACACAAAATAGTGCGGAATACGAATAGCTAGTGCCAGCGAGTAGGAAAGTGCTTCTTCATCACACCGAAAACTGGTTGTCACCAAAAAAAAAAGACAAACAGAAAAAAAGAAAGACGCAAGATGATTGTGAAAACAGGAGGGTAGAGAAAAAGGAGGAAACACGGGAGGAAGAACTGGTTATGCACATTGGGGAAACCCGGCGTGTATACGATTTTTTATAGGGTGTGCGGTGTACATTCCTTCGTACGTCGAATAATATATAAATGGAAAATTAGAAAATGTCGTAGACCACACAACTTAGAAATTATATTGGGTGAGGACGACCTTATATTGCCTGCTGTGTTTTCTTGTTGACGTAACACAAGCAGAAAGGAGCGGAAGGAAGTAGTGGGAAAGCCAGAGGAAAAAGCTGGAAACCTAAAAATTTACGAATGGCAGGGTACGGTTTTGAGTTTTCGGAGCGAGATTATGCGTAGGGTTGTGGTGTATATAAGGATGTATCTGGTTAAAGTTTGCTATCAAGTTGTCGCATAATAATTATACGGCTGTTTCGGAGAAGGGAGACTTCCTGCATTACCAAATCTAGTAATTACCCATCAGCGGAAAAGTCCTTCTGGAGGGTAGGATTTTACCAGGGGTTTACTGTTTACTTTCAAAAATATTTTGCTAACAAGTCTCTCTCTCCTCTGCGCGAAAATACTTGGGACATAGGAAAAAAAATGAGGCTGAGAATGTCGAGTTGTGGGGATGAAGTTGTAGGGGGAAGAAAAGCTTGGGGCAGGGTTTCGTGTACAAAAAGTAGCCAGATACTTATGCATTAATGCTCCAGTCGAGACGAGGAGAAGTTGATAGCCCTTTTTAAAAATAAGTTTTTGAGAGAGGAGAGGAGGTGGAGGAGAAGGAGCAGTGAATTACTCACGGAGGAATGGACTCATTTTCATCGTGTCTGGATTTGCATTGATGCATGCATTCATTAATAATTCAATGTTTGGCAGTGTATGACGCACCACGCACATTTCTTCATCGTTGGCTGCCCGCCTTTTCACAGGTTGAATGGGAGTAGGGTGAACAAAAGGAATTGAAAATTGTAATCTATGTACTCCATTCGGGAAACGCAATATTGAGAACAATAGCTTCTGTCAGCTACGAAGATGACAATTTTTATCTTATTTTGTGCAAATGTGGGAGAATGGACTCGCTTTTTCTCGTTTATTACCCTTACAAGAAAAAAAATTAATGTGCATGTGCGTTCGCTTCCTTCAGTTTTTGTCTGAACTAAATTTCCCGTAGCAATTTTTTTTTGCTACAATTTCTTGCAGATTAAAAGTAAAAAAAAGAGAGAGAGGAGATTTGACTAGGTGCCAGGAAATTTTTATCCGCTTTCCATACACATAATTCGTGGAAAAAAGGGAAAAAGGCTCCGTTTTTTTCTTATTGTTGCTATATGATCAAGTTAGAAAGTAAAAAGTGCCCTCATCGCTTTTTCTTCTCTTGCTGCAAAGAACAAAAAGCCGGAGAAATGGATAAAAGAAAGTGGCCAAGTTTATGAGTCTTCTCATACGTAGCAGAATTCTTCCTATTATTAAATGAAACGTAAGCGAAAAATTCCGACAGGTTTACAGTTTCGGAGAAACAACCTTAATAAAAATAAATATTACGAAACAAAAGCCCGCTCTGTACTC
The DNA here is from genome assembly GCA_027744115.1 of Acrocyrtus sp. NNG-2020. Lineage (NCBI taxonomy): Eukaryota > Metazoa > Arthropoda > Collembola > Entomobryomorpha > Entomobryidae > Acrocyrtus > Acrocyrtus sp. NNG-2020. Next base: position 9,259 of record JAHZND010002255.1, read on the forward strand.
TGATAGCCTCCTCGCACTCCCAGTCTTTTCCAGATTAGATTGCTTTTTTTGCCAATTTGTTGACATTTTGAGTACAAGTAGGATAGCTCTTTTGCCCGAGAAATGTACTTTCGGAGAAACTCTTCTCCTACAAAAGGATGTGTTTGGTGAGTGCACCCATCAGCGGAGCTGTATTGTCACTGGATTGGAAAGTACTAATGCGACACGCGATGGAAGTCTCACTCAACCCATAAATCAGATTAATGCATGTTTTGCAAAGGGGACAGCACAGCTAAAAAAACGCTATCCATAATAAATGGCTACTCCACAACTCAACTCCCTTTTTATTAAAGGGCGATCACCTATTTTAAAGTGGTGGATCCACTTTCAAAAAAAATATTTTTTTCTTTAGGCTGTGCGTGCCCTTCTCAAATATAATAAACTTTGTTATAGAATAACAAAAAAAATAATAATGGAATTTTAAAAATGGCCACAACTCCAACTCCGACCACTCCAGAGGGAGAAAAACTGGATTGACTAGCTCTTGCTCTGCCATAAACACTCCAGCCATATAGTTTATTATTGGATGCCTCAAGGATCAAGCGGTAAAGTTTGCGGAGGAGAGAAAAAACTTAAAAGAGGATGTCGTTTTCTTTGTCGCTACAACTTTTTTTTGCGTCCTTCTCTACAAGACATAAATACATTATAAATCCTTGTTTGAATGCATGGAGGAACGTGCCTGTCCAGGGCACTCGCATTCCACCAGCACCAACACACCACCGCCGACCAGCCACCGCACACTACAAACACCAGACGGAGGATAAATACGCGAGGATGTTGATGCCACTACTACTACTTGTACTGGATTTCTAATAGGTTTATACCTCAGAGAATATGAGTTTGCTTGATAACTTCACTTGCTCTTTTCCTTGTATTCCTGGAAATCCAAGTGGAAGCGGTTGTCTGGGTTGTTGCCACTGCCAGCACCACTGCCACTGCCATCCTCTGCTTTTGGCCTTCCTACACGAAATCATCATCCCCAGCACTGAAATAAGTATTCCTGGAAATCCAAGTGGAAGCGGTTGTCTGGGTTGTTGCCACTGCCAGCACCACTGCCACTGCCATCCTCTGCTTTTGGCCTTCCTACACGAAATCATCATCCCCAGCACTGTAATAGCCATGGGGAAAGGGGAAAGTGTGCGGAGACTGAGAGACTGCAAAAAAAAACTCTTTACTGCTTTGGCAATGATTTATTGTAGTTTATGCTTGTTGCGAGCCAGCTCAGGGTACGACTTTGCTACATTCTCACTGATACAGTTTGCATACACACACACCAAGACCACACACATTTGCCCTTCACTTTAAAATCGCTCCTTCTATTTTGGCAAATCGATGCCTCAGCTTCAGCTGCTGCGTTTTCTCCTTTATTCTCCTCCGGAGGTGAAATGATATTTTTTACGCGGTTCCTTTTCCTACTCCCATTCAAACGCGGGCGACGACGAAAAAGAACCGCAGCTAGCACACTGCTCCTAAACCGAATCCCAGTTCGGGTTAGTAGCACAATGATTTGTGGGCAAACAAATTTTCTCTTTGCTCTCCCTCGTCCATTTTATTCCCAGTGACACTCACACATTCATTTATTACTGTGAGATGGTTTAAGTCATTCTCACTTTTAAATCCAGCCACTAACTACCACTAAGCTGGAATCACTGGAATGCATACCTTCCTTAAACATACTACGTCCTTCTCCAGAACTCAACATGAATATGCAATATATGCATCTACCCCCTCCCCCTCTAAATAAAAATTCCGTTTTTTTAGAAAAATGTTTCTTTTGCGTGCGCCACAAAACAAACAGTCACCGTCACTTAAGCTCATGGAGTTAAATTTATATTCCATTTTTTTACAAAGCTCTCTTTTACATACGGCTCAAGTTTATGTTGGTACGCATTTTTATCAACTGGTATTCCGTCTTTTCTCCTAAAAGGAAGAAAGGAGAAATGCACGCTTCAGATAATAAAAAAATCTCTTCGTAGGACTTCTAGTTTTTTAAGCTGTTCCTCTTCCGTAATCGTCAAAGCTAAAGGATTCCCTCGCCATTGCGTTTTGAT
>JAHZND010002256.1:0-13612 GCA_027744115.1 Acrocyrtus sp. NNG-2020
CCAAAGATGGACGATTATTATTTCAGTGATTATTATTATTATTGTTATTGCTGCTCATAGCATGAATTCAACACAAAATGAGCAACTTTCAAACACTTATTTTCTTTCTCCCTCTTATAACCATCTGCAGGTGAAACCTTCCAGTTGTAATTAACCAAGAAAAAAACGTAAAATCTTGCTGCACGGCACATCCGTGATGCTCAAGTACATTTTTATAGTTTCAAAAAATATTTTTTTATTCTGCTGCAACTGGACAAGAAAAAAAACTGGACCATATGTAAATTCCAAGATGCACTGGTACTGGTGGTAATAACACCACAACAATCCCATATTTTAATTCCTGGTGCAAGTATCACAATTGTATCAACTACTTGAGCCCGTTTAAAATTTGTTTTAGATCCGCCTATCTCCCAAAGTAATCCAATATATCTGCTTTTATTCCCTACAACGTTGCATTTTATTGCCTCCAGCAGCTGAATTGCTCTTTTTTTTTGTTACGTTGAGAGAAATTAGCTGTTTCTTGTCTCTCTTTAATCGCGCTCTCCTCACAGCTAATTTTTTTTATTTTCCTTCAGTTACAATTACGTCCTGATTCTGATGATTTTTTGATGGTTGCTTGTTACTGCTGTTGTTCCTGTTCCTTTTTATGTTTATACGCGCTTTATTATATGGCTGGCTAATTGAAAAACGAAAAACGCTGACAAAATTTATTAGGGACAAAAGTGGAATTAATGCCACATTCCTCTTCCTTTCATTTCTTTTCAACGACTCGCTCAGACACATAAAATCACTTTTCCTAAAAAATGCAACCTACCTTTCATTACCCGTGTACAAATAGTTATGTCTGGCGAAATGTGCATATTTGTGCCTTGCTCCTTATCATAACAATAAATTCGGTTGGACTCAAGAAAAAAAAGTTATCCCATTCATACCCAACTTATCCCTATCTGATTTGACGATGAGGATCCTGATCTTGATTCAGTTGATTCCATTTTATTACAAAGTCATGCCAAAATAAAAAAAAACTGTGCTTTTTTCTTTTTCCAAATTGAACACTGAACTCATATTTCTTTTTGTTAAAAAGCATTTTTTTTCTCTGATTAAACCTATATCATATTGAATAGCGAGAAAGAGCTCGGCAGTATAATATTTAAATCAGCAGAAAAAAATCGTATTCTGTAATGGAAGTCAAATACGATTTTTTAATACTCACGACATGACTTTCGGATCATCTTTAGTGCCAACTTGAAAACCTACTTCGAAACCAATAAGAATCCGAAGCATTCCCCATTAACTTTGTATACAATGAACCATTGCCACCAATAAATTAAATTCTATCATATCATTCAATTCTCTTTTACTCCTTTTCTTTAGGTAGAGTCTGTGTGATCCCAATCATATCCGTGTACAATCAGATCAGATCGGGTTAGTGTTTTTTTCTCCTTTAGCAAAAAAATGCCGACAAAAGGGAAAACGCCAGCAAAAAATGCTCTGCATTAGTGGAAAAGAAAACTCACAATATTTACTAGAGCCCATTCACTGAAATGGATGCAGATCTGGATGGTAAATCTTAATGAGGGCGAAATAGCTTATTAGAATGCATGAAAAGCGGGAGACCATTTTATTTGTTGGAGTCGAGTCTTCAATCGAAAAATGAAAATACTTTTTTTTGCTTTTTGCAACGTTGGATAATGAGCACTTAAATAAGGACAGATTCACGACTGCCAGAAAAAGGGTGGAAGTAGAGACTGGCTAGAAAAGTAAAAGAAAAAAAGGCTGAAAGGCTTTAGAAATTGAATTTTCGCGCTTACCTCGTAGTTTCTCGAGTCCGGGATTCTATACGGTGAGTACTGCATACACGTCTTTAGCCGCATTGCAAAATCTTCGTTTGTCCTTCAAAAGATGCTGTCAGACATGGCCTGTCTCCTCCACTTAAATTCGTGGGGGTAGTTAGCATTACAAAAGGACACCCACATTTCTAGCAGTCATAGATAATTGCTAAACTGGCATTACCGAGGGTAAAAAAGGGAGCATCTATTTTCGATTTTTTTTGCTAAGAAAAGTGGATCAGTCACAGTCATTGTCTACTTCACTGGAACTCGCTTTCCGCGAAAGGAGTCAGACCAAACAATACAATTTTCATCATCACTATAAAGAGCCGCAGCTTGAATGACGCATAAAAACAACAATCACGGTGAGGGGATGAACCCCGCAATTTACAATTACGGTTCTCTCTCCCATTTACGAGTGTGTGAAGGGGATTATTACTTAAATGTCTACTGACTAATTTCCTCCCATGAAAGTGAGTCGGAATAATGTTTACTCATGTAGGGGTTGGCATCTTACTCTGATTATTATGCGCGTAAGTGAAAAGACCAGAATCAGAGCAACCCAGCAATTTGTAACAGAGCAAAACCTCCCCGGTAACAATGCTTTGCGGTATAAAAAAATCGTTCATTTTTTACCACCTTTTGAAGTTGACTTTACTCCAAAGCCTTATCTTCTATTTTACCTGCTCCATTTCCACTTTACTTTCAGAAAGCTAAACAGTTTTTTTTCCTTTAAAATAAATCAATTCAAAGGCGGAAGTCTATAAATTCAGTTTTATGGCTCGTATATTAAGCCTTATCCAATTTTTCCCAAATGATATATACGACCCTGCCAGGTTGTATCATCACAAAAGCGTTTCAATTGACAAGAGCAATTTTCTTTGAAGCCAGGTGAACAAGCTGAGAATAATGTATTTCGCTTAGACCTTGTAAAATCAGCGGTGGATCGTCATTACTGTCAATTGCAATTTCTCTCAGCCTTCTCTCATTCAACGAGAGCAATTACACGATAAAGGAATGCGTACTGCTGCCTAGTCGCTCATATCTGCCTCTAATAATATTACTTAAATACTCTCTGATATCCTGTAAATTCAGCACGGATTGCGATGGATAATGTTTCAGGTCAAATCATCAGCGGCGACCTCACACAGAGCGCTGAAGCCACCAGCCACCACTTTATACATTTTTTTTCTCCTATAACAAATTCAGAACAGGTGCATTGATCGACGAAGAGTATTCGTATTCGTACGTTCCTTTTTTTATTGCCGCGTTTTTCCTCAGTCACTCAACATCTCTGAAAGGATGCTGATGATGACGCCAAAAATCAAAGGCAATCAAATCAGCAAGAGAGTATAAAGCTCTGCTCAGGGAGAAGAAGGGAAAAATTGAAATAAATTGAGACTAATTTAAAAGTAAGGCAACTAGTTCATCTCATCTTCCCTACTACTCAGCCAGCCCCTTTTGTTCCTCTCAAATCAATAAAAAAGCGAAAAAAAACGGAATGAAAATGTTGCATATTTTAAGCCATGGCATGAGACGAGACGGTGGTAGGTAGCCTAAGTGGATAGCTGCTCTTCATAATAATGACCAGAAGAAGTTATGTATGATCATGATGAGCATCATTTTAGTAACTTGCCAGTTTGCCACTTCTTGCAGGTAGGTAACATGATCACTCTGCCACCAGTACTCTGCCGCACGCAGATATTTTACATTTCAGCTGGACGAAAGATAAAAAAAATAAGAATGCAGTCATTTGAAATTTTTGAACGGCAACAAAAGGGATGTGAAATTGAAAACCAATCAGAACTCCTAAATATATTGCGTTTGGCTTCTCTGATGATGATGGTCGGTCATTGAATCAGAGAAATTGAAAGAAGCATGACAAGGGAACAATTGAATTCAGTTCTAGCTTTTTATTGAAAACTACAATTGCGAGCAGATCATTTGTACTTTTTGTATTGTTATGTAGAAAGAAGACAGATTATTATTATTATGCGGAGGTATTTTCTGCCAGGCAATTGCCAGTGTTTGCGGATGTTGGTGCATGCTTAGCTAAAATTTGGGATGATTGACTGACATTTTATTTTTGAAGAAATGGATCCTCCGCGCCGGGAGAAAATAAATTTCTGATCGTGGCACTTTTACTGTATCTCAATTTCTTCGTGGACATTAGCATCTCGGTGAAGATAAACTATTTTGTGAAGAGTTATGAGCCCAGCTAAAAGCTCTCTAATGAGCCGTTTTGCCGAAAGGAGACCGAGAGCTTATTTTTTTTACAGTCGATAAGGATATGGCATGGTGGCTGTGGCTGAAGAGGGAGAAGAAGACAAGGAATTTGCTACGATTTATTTTACTCACTTTTGCTTGTCGTCCAACTTGTTAAAATACAAGAGGTACATGTGTACTAACGACTTTTGCTAGGGATAGTGTAAGTTGGCATATTTCATGCTTGAATGTTGTCGATCTACTTTTATTCTTCAGAAAAATGTATATTCTTTTTACTAGCTTGGCTTGCCCAAGCACTTAGGTAATTGCCATATATTTTCCAAGACGGGGATTCTCCTTTTCATTCCTGTTACAGATCTGCAAATAAATTAGGTTTACTTGTCTCCCCGATTTCAATACTTGTTTGCTAAAAGCTACACTCAATGTGACTGGTCTCCGCTACTGATATTTTGGAGCAGTGCAGCACAGCGCTTGCCATATTGAATTTCATCTGGTGCGGTTTGGGATTTGGTTCGAGGCAAAAAAAAATATTTTTCATAGGAGGGAGAAAATCAAAAAAAAAGCTTTATTGCCATACCTGGCTCGAGTGCAGCTTAGGTGTGCAGCTGCTGTTTCAGCTTCTGTAGTTTAGCACAGAAGATCTACAGAAATGGAATTATTTGGGGTAAAATTTAATGCAAGATATTTGCAGAATTTTTTTTCTCTCGATACTTCAGCTTCTGAACAGGAGGCAATAATTTTTGTTATTTTTTTGCTGTTGCCGTATTGGCGAGGATATTTTGTCGTAAAATAGTTCAATTTAAAAGGTTAAAAGAGAAAAAAAAGTTGCTTCTTTACAAGACGGGCATTTCTGGAGCAATTTTGTTGTGAATGTTGAGAGTGTAAGGGAGTGAGTGAATTTCAATCTTCAACCCATCACCTATATCTCTTTTATAGGTTTTATTAGGTAGTAATTAAAAAATTCCATTTTCTCCGTCTCTTCAATTTAGTGAAAAAATCTCAGTAAAAAAAGCTGCTCTGGCTCATGTTCATTTTCAACTAATTTTATTTCTCTTTTTCGTAAGAGAATCTTACACGGAGAAATATAAAAAAACTGAACCAGTTTTCATGCCTTATCTATCAAGAGCTCTCCTTTTCTTAGTCTGAAGAGGAGTACTCTCGAAAAAGGAGGAAAAAATATGTTAGCTTTTTTTCCTTTGTAATTATAGGTTGTAGCCACTGTGTGTGTACACTCCTTGTTCTAACATTATTTTCAGTCACTTCATTTATTACTTTCCTCATTACTCCTTAATACACGACATTCTTCGGCAAATTGGAGATACCAACAAAAAAAATTGAAAACTTATCACTTCGCTAAGCGCCAACAACTGCTCTCCTGCTCGAGACTTATATGATGAGTATGATTAGTGTGTGATTAGTAAACTGACAAAAACAACAAATTGCTCAGACTGAAAAGGGGGAAGAGCAGAAGCAGAAAGCGATCATCGTTTGTTATCTCACCTTCAAATCAATTTTATTTTATGTGCAAGATCGTAACAATTTTTTTTGAAAAAAACTTTTCAAGATATACTTTTACTTTGAAGTTGAAGTGAGTGGCTGAAATAATTACGCTGAGGAATGAACTAGCAGATGTTGCAACGATGATGGGGCTGAATAGTTACAAATCAGAACTTTTCGTTGTAAACTAGTCGCATAATCATTTAATGTGGCTATATCCCCTTTTTCAATTCTGTTAAAGGGAGAACTGCTTCTGGTTTCACGCCTATTTTTTCTTTCTGTAAATGAAGGGGCTGAAACTTGTGATGTGCTCAATTGCTGCAAAAATAGCTTTCTCCATTAATATTTTTTGCACAAAAAGTTGAATGCATATTTCAGCTAATACCATCTAACCTGACTGTTTTTCTACAGTAAAATTCTATTCAACTTCTTTTATGCGATTTCTATACCATAAAACTCAGCATGGACTATACTGGTCTAGAAAGAGAGCCAAAAACTGCAAAAATTGCTTTTTTGAGTTGAGATTTTTCCAGATCGCTGATTTTCACAACTTTATTCCAATGAGCTAAATATTTTGACTCTTTTGAGAAGGCGTTACTTTGAGAGTAAGGAAAAAGGGAAAGTTTTGGAATGTTTTCAGTCATTAACAAAAACCGCCAGTCTTACAGTGCCAAAAAAATCTCCGACAATTTTTAAACAATATTTTTTTCCCTGAACTAAAATTTAACACTCTTAAGTTTAAACGGCCACCTGTGTGGCTAAACCCATTATCCTTTAAAAGAAATCCTTATTAACTTACTTTGAGAAAAGCAGGAGGAGAGCAAACACATATAAAAATCTTTGCCGACCACCGGATTCATGGTAATTTTTCACACATTGAAAGAGAGAAACTCTAAAAAATGGCGCTCTCGAAATTACCTAGCACCTCCTTAAATCATACCCTAAAATATATTTTTTTCTACGTGATTCTGTTTTGACTCGCATAATGTTCCGAGGAAGATGAAACGGAGAACGGAGCAAAAACAGAAATTAAATGTGATATTTTTTCAAAAGAGCTCACCTTCTAAATACCTTGTTAGCTCTTCCAAGACCACCATCGCTCATAAAACTAATACTTAACTAACTGTAAAGATCATATCCAGAGAAAGAGAGATGTGCTAAAAAAGCGAAATGTTTTGTGAAATCGTAACAGCCGTCATGAGGAAGAGCGCATAAAAATGTCAATGTGCGAATGTGCTTTGCAATATTCACTCTATTAATTTTTCTTCAAAGGAGGAGCACTTTCCATACAAGGAGTTACAATTACTGCTTTCGGAGAGTGAAATAAAATAAAATTGGAAGTGACTACCCACACATAGAAATAGAATAAGTTTTTAAGAGTTTAAAAAATATTCGAATTGCGTGCTCCCTCGGCTTTGACGGAACGCTTGAAATGCATGAACGAACATACAGGGATATAAAGAACTGTAAAAAAAGATTTAAAAACTTCTAGAAAAGAAATTCCAATAAAAATCAGTTGATCACCAATCGCAAGCGTTTGGGAGGTGAAACTTTCTTCAAAAATTGAAACGAAAGGTATGCCAAGTTTTCAATGATTCCTTCCTTGAGTGAAGTTACTTAGCACGCCACTACTAAAATGCAGCCATTATAAGTGTGGAGCACTTGAAGCGATAAAATTTCACAATTCGCCTTTCTCCTATAGCACTCTGCGCAAATGCTGAGACGTCCTGTCCATTTCAACTCAATTTAGTTGGTAATTGCTGCAATAATTGACGCTGTTGGGAATATGACTTGATTGTAAATTAGTTCAAAATTTCCCACTTCATACAATCTCCGTATAATAACGTCACACGTGAGAGTGTATATATTTTTTGAATGGTGATCCAAAAAGGTTTTTTTTCTTCCCATGACTTCCTCGTCGTAATTAACAGTGTTTATTATTGCCATTACTATTATTATTTATTATTGTATCGACCATTTCATTCCATTTAGAACGGGCATATAGTGTGAGAATGCGAAGTGCTAAATCATTTTGTTCCCTTTTCCATTCACGCTTTAGGAATAACGTTTTTTATACTCTCTGCAACACAGCTCTCTTATTCTTCGTCTTTCTTGAACCTAACAATTAACAGAAGGATGGTAAGTGGGTCCGTGTAATTTTCAGGATGAACTTTGTTAATGAACAACTAACGATAGGTCTATCTTGAGAGAAGCCACAGCCACAGCACACAGAAATTCACTGCCATAATGTTAATGAATGTCATGAGCTTTCCACTACTGTATCATCACCATCATCAGTGAAAAAGGGTAATACGCAATAAAAGTATTTCACTTCCATCTGTCCATTTCGCATTCAAAAATTAAAAATAAATATATCAGATGTGCAAAGTAAATAATAACAGACAGACAGAGAACTATGTAAACTATGATATCATCTCTTTAAAAGTACTTTTTCTCACTTCCCTTCTCCAACACTTAAAAAAAATCTTAAAATACGCGAGGGAAAGTGGACAGTTTTTGATTCGACAAGAGCACCACACACTCCTGAGCCAATGGAATGGGATCGACAGAAAAAATATTTATGAGGGGGCTTGAACATTACAGATTGTTTCGTGATCAGTGATACGGCCACACTTAACTCCCCACATACTTTTCAGCTCACTTTTTTTGAAAAAAAAAAGTCGTACACTTTTTTTAACAATTTTTTTTTCTGGGAGAGAAAAGCAAACAAGAAACACCTCTGCTGTGTATAGTGTGTGCGATAATATCTGAAAAAGTCTGTATGAATGGGCTCAGATTATTTATTATGTTTAAAGATAGGAGGAAAAGCATAGCATTTAGGGGCTGGCGTTGATTTTCTCTTACATTGTTCTAGAAAGCGAGCATAAACTAGATTGAATGTTGAGCACCGTACCAATTTATTATCATTGATTTTTATCTCTTTCTCCACGCTCTAATCGTAACCCGTTGCAGCTCCTATTACTGTTATTATTTTTCTTTCTTTTCCTTCATTATTGTTAACTGCGACGGTATTTTTTTTGCTCCTTTCGAGAAATTATTATTATTACATTCTCCCTTCTCAAAGGCTTTATTGAAATATTGAAGGCTCTTTTTTTCATCTACTGAGCAATAAAAAAATTGAAATATGGCTTGAGCAAGAATCACTGACTTTTCAAAAATTTTGCACGCATTTTCAACCGGATAATTGCTGTGTGTGAGTAAGCAGAGTACACAATAAATGGCGCTCTCACAGTACTCACTTTGCTCATCTTTTGTTGTTGAGCAATACAAAAAAATTTTTATTGCTGCGATATGATTACTTTTTATGTTATAATTTAATGCAATGTGGTCTATGTCTAGGGCCGATAGGGAATAAGCGAACACAGTAAAGGAGTGCATATATATTATTTCCCTTTTCTAACATTGTAAAAGTCAGAGAAAAAAATGTTTTTGCACTTATAAAATAATTTACATGGGAAACTGTATTAGATAGAGGAGCAAAAAAAGAAGGCAAAATTCCACTAGAATGTTTTTTTTCAAACTTGTTTGTGCATTTCCTCGTTTGACATGAAAAGTAATGTTATGCTCCTCTAAGAACGAGCCACTTTTCACTAGACTTTTTCTAGTTTCTCTAAGTCAAAGTGAAAACATTTTTTTTATTCTTGGGCCAGTTGATTTACAAGCTGTCATAAAAAAATCCTTCTCTGACCGAATAAAAAACGTATTAAGGGCTATTCTAAACCATATCGAACATGAGCTTGATGTGATGCTGTAACACAAAAATATTCTCATTATTAGGGATCTATTACCTTTTAGCAAAAAAATAAAAGTGGACAGGAAAATTTTTTTTTGAGCAGTCGGCTGATATATTTTGATTGGAGGTTTTTTTCCTGCTATTCTTCATACCAGTGCAAACAGAAATATGGTGTGAGACGAGAGGATGACTTCAAACAAACAGAAACAGATCTAATTGCTTCTCTACCGCTGTAAAAAGAAATAACTCCACAAGAGCTCACGATTTTTCCCCAAAAGTGAGTAGGTAATAATAAGATACAATGTGTGAAAAAGGGAGAAACTCAAAGAAAAAAATAAGAAACGTTAGTTTCAAGTGAGATGAGCTACATGTTCTGTTTCTCTTTTCACGGAACACTCTTTTTACGGGTTTGCTCTGCAGTCATGAAATGCTATGGTTAAATAAGACACCTGCCTGGTCATCATCTTACAACATGCCATGTTATTTTTCTCACCTGTTCCCTATCAATCACCCTTCACATCTGTAAAGCACACACATTACACAGCCAAGTTCATATTTTCTTTTCGTTGGCATCATCGCAAAAAAAGAAGCTTGAAAATATGAAATACTTTTTTTCCTTCTCTTCTTTTTTGAGAGGAATGCACTAACAAGAAATTCATTTCGGTTCAGAAAAAAAATATCATTGAACTTTCAATACGGATCATGTAAAAATTAAAGGAGGAGGAGAGCAGAGTGTCGTTCTCTCGTTCTCCCTTACACATCCACTTTATTCTATTTTCTGGTAAGGAATTGACTCTGTGTAATATAAATTTCATGACTGGATCGTTCATCCACACGAACCAAAAAAATGAGATACGGTGTTTGATAATGAATGAGCTAGAACGCATGCGCCGCTCTTTTTCCCGTAAAAAAATTGTAATGAGCGTACGGAAAGGAGAGTTTTTGAATTCCTTTCTTTTTTAGTGAACTCTCAAGAGTATAAAAGTTTAAAAGTCAAAGTGAGATGAAGTCAGGAAAAGATTAGAAGCATGCCATGTCAAAGCATATATGAGCTGCAGTGGAAAAGCTCGAAGAATATAATATTCTGGTAAGTGAATATGGAAGTTTTTTTTGAGAGTGGAAAAATTATAGGTTTCAAGTTGAAAGGTTGCCTAAATTTTTCTTCCTCGGCTGTCTTTCCACAGAAAAAGAGGAGTGAGATTATGAAATCCGATGAAATTACTAGTTTCACGGTGAGCACGATTTGATTTTGATTTAATTTGATTTGTTTTTATCATCAGCTGAGAAAAAAAAGAGTGGAAGGAAGGAAAAAGGGTGAGATCAATCAAAGGCGAGCACATATTTCTTGGGTGTCATATTATTGACGTTATTATCTTTTGGTGCGAGACTACTCTTAGCAAAAAAATCTACTTTTTTCCTGTTCCCTCTGCAAAAAAATTAAATTGTTAGACACTTTACTCCAGGCAAAAAAAAGCTCCTTCCTTGTCTTTTGTCTGTTAACATACCGTAAATAATGAGAGCTTCACACTATCTACTTCACTAAAGAGGAAAAAAAATTCTCCTTTATTACCCTAAACAACTCTCCCTCTGCGATGAAGATTGAGCTGATTGTGATTGTGATTACGCTTCCATTATACAAAATCATATTGGGATGAATCACCCTCTTTTCTCCTTCAATCTCTTTTACAAATACTCCCATACAAAAAAATATAAATTGTCGGAGGAGGATGTACAAGAGAGAGAGAAAAAAACATTGTAAAATATCTGAAAGTTTAACCATGTCTTCTTTTTTTTCTCCATTTTCACGGTCAGTTTTCCTATTTAAGCTTGACTCCTCATGTAGTCCATATTCCATATTATTATGTCGCTCAGCTCACATATGCGGCCAGGTCCGATTGAGATTAGCGTGACTTATGAGATTTCGACAACCTGCGGTGCTGCTTTTTTTCCTTTCACAAGAGTACTTGACGTCCGTGCAACAGTGTAAAAAAAAGTTGGCTTGTGTGGTGTATATGTGTAGTAAAATATGTGAAAATTTTTTCCCCTGGTCTTTATAATAAAAATTGTGAATTGTATTTTCTTCTTGTGCACACGGAAGAATGTTTATTAAGAGCAGCTAGCAGCGGTAGTAGTGGAGTGTGGTGGTGGAATCACTTGACTTTCAAAGGGCTTGGCTGGCATCCCATTCAAGTAGGTATGCGTGAAATGAGTTTGATGGCTTTGTTCTTGTTGTGGGATGCGATGTATTCCCTTTTTAAAAAGAATTTTTTTCTGAGCGCTGACGCTGAGCGGTGCATGGACACAGGTAAATGGTAAATCAGCATACCTAAAGTAAAGGAATTCGCTTATTTTCACAGGGATTCTCACAATTTCTTGTCGGACTGAATCATCTTTGAAATGAAGCCATATTGACCTTCTCTTTCCTCGTGGTGCAGTCGCATTCATTATTGGATATGAATTTTAAGGAAAGAGCCAGACTCGTTCATTCATTTTCTCTCTCCAACACTTATTCTTTCGGCTCAGAATGACTGGCGATTTAACGGTATAAAGCGGTTATATTATTGCAGTCGAAAATTGATAGAAAAAGGGAAAAGAGCGTACCAAAAACACACCTACACTCATTGAGCACCAGATAGGCAATGTCTATTAAGACATGTGCGATGCAAATATTTCACGTTATGAATCCAAAAACCACTTTACTTTCCCTGCTTTAGATTACTGTGCCAAAGACATTCACAAATCAAGCTGATGAAGAGACTTTTTAGTGATTGCCTGCCTAATTAGGCCGCAAGCAACCAATTACAACGAAATCAAGTACAATCATGCAAGCAATTTTCATTCCCACACGTAAAACCTGCCATCAATCCTGCTCTTGCTCTGCTCCAAACTGTAAGCCAGCGCAGACAAAAAAAATGCTTCAATTGTTGTTTGCACACACATAAATTAAAATGCATTTTACATACATCGGGAGGGAACACGAGCAATGTCGTGTAGAGATCGAGATTCTTTTTAAAGGTAGATCCTTCAACTAAAACATTTATAAATGTAAATAAAGTGTATTATTAAAATCAGCTATGTACACAACTGCATTATGTGTGTTAGTAATTTGTCTTATCTATTAAAAAAGTGGGCATGCGTCATGTGTACCAGTAATTTGTTGAAATTCTGAGGAGCTCTCCTCACACACAAAGTGAACGGGATTGAGCAAGAAGTAAAAATGCGTGTTCGCTTTAGAGAAGACGTCATTATCATATCAAATATCATCATTTGACATACTCCGTATTTCTATGGGATATAGACGAAGATGAGGATCCTACTGTCACCGTATTGTCGAGTGATTATTTTGCAGAAATCAAAACCAAAGAAACCACAGCCACAAGCTAAATGGCGATGAGAAGATTGTCGACACGTGGATTTATGTATAGCGTATGCACTACCTTCAAATTACATTTTTCTTTAGTAAAGCGAGTCTTTTATAAAGATAAAAAAATAATTTTTAGATTTAAGATTTTTGCGAAGAGTGCGTCAATATATTCTGATCAATTTCCCAATTCATTTTGACTTTAATGAGAGCTATATCCGCAGGTATTTCCATTATCTGAAGGACATTTAGCATCAAATTTATCTAAAGAGTGTATACTGCAGTATCTGAATGTTCTGAATCTCGATTAGAAATTTGGCGCATTTTTACCATTTTCTAGAAAATTCACATTCCTTGAGCGCAACTCATCTCAATAAGCCCACTCGTGAGTTAGAGAGCAATCTTGAAGATACGAGCCCAGTTGTTCTTAAAATTAGCATAAAAGCAAAAACACAAATTGGTCGCAGGAGGGTGAGCTCGAAAAGTAGTTAAGATACAATAAACGTGAACTCCTTGGTGAGGTAAGAGTAAGAGAAGGAGAGTCAAAAAAAAGCTGAAATAGATTACAAATGCGATTTTTTTAGGAGAGCACAAAAATTTTAAGGAAAAAAAATATTGAAAAATGTATATTGAGTGAACGAGTGAGTAGAGCAGAGCGATATTCTTTTTATTATTATTAGACTTTGTCTAATTTTTTCTTATCAAAGTGGTTTTGCAAGCTTAGATTTTTTAGTCTGAAAAATTTCAAAGTAGTAAAGAGTCAACTGAGGCCAGAGCACATCTAACTTTTCATGACAATAAATAAATGAGATATATCAAATGCCAAAAAATGAAGTGTTTGATATAATGATCAAAATACAAGAAAGATATTTTTCAAAACTTGTTATTTCTTTGAGATTGTATGAAAGAGAGAGAAGAAGGGGGAGAAAGAGATAGAGAAAAAAA
>JAHZND010002257.1:0-23734 GCA_027744115.1 Acrocyrtus sp. NNG-2020
AGTAATACATATAATATAGTCATTCATTATTCCCAAAAACATACTCAGCATCATCATCCTGATTTTATCCGGTGACCTTCGCCTTCTTCCCTCCATCACCAGGTTTCCTAATCGGCTTTCCTCTCAAGATTCGTAGACGAATCATTTCTTCTTTAAAATCTTCGTGTTCGTCCCTAAAAATAATAAGATGTCAAAACTGAAACTGATTACTTTAGGATAAGCGAGTTGACCTACCTAGTTACATTGGTCTTATTGAGCTAGATTAAACCTAATAATAGAGGTTCACTAACCACACCAACGTCACCAACCAGCTATTGAGCTATTTAGTTTCATTTGCTTTGGAAATTGTAAATTATATCATACCTGTACAACCCATAATCCCTCAAAGCCATCACAAGTTTGTGGGTCTCTCTATGTCTTGGATACCAATTTCTAACGTAATCTTTCTTATCGATAGGTTCCTCCGCGAGCCGTTGCACAACCTGAAATCAAAAGATATAAAGACAGATATTAGACTGATAAAGAAGCCTATTTGTTAATCTTGAAGTGGTTTTTGTAAGAAAAGAAAAGTTTAAATTATAAATTGCCGACCTTTCTTCTGTCAACTTCTTTTATTGTTCTGATTGGGTTTCCAAATATTCTATTACTGAGCCTTTCCATTCTCTTCGCATATGTTGTGTTAAGCTTTACTAGCTTAGCGTAGTTATAAAAGCCCGAGGATCATGATGATAACACCAATTACTTTAATTAGCTTAAAACTGCAAAATTAAGACTTTTTTCAGAACAGTTAGTAGCAGTAGCAGTTTTAGCAAGACTGCCAATTTCTACACGCTTTCAAAATTTAGAATTGGTAATGATCCAGGCGCCTTCTTGTAAAGGAAGGGCTATATTGGAAAACAATTACTACAGTAGTAAATAGTATAAAACAAAACAATGAGAAACAATTACTTAAGTAAACAATAATATCAACACATTTTTGGCCAATGTACAAGAAGAAATCCCGCTATCCAAGTAAACATCTCAGAATGCCCATTCTATTCATTGTTCATTCGTATTCCCATACTACTACTGTCGTATGAAGACCGTTACCTAATTCGCATGCAATATTATGCATTTTAGGATTACTAACAATTAACAATGTAAAATGCTATAATATAAAGATGTAAGTTCTATTTTTTTGTAAAGCCACCCAAAACCTAGTTCTGCAGAGTCAACACAGCAATTATTATCAAGTAGTCAAGACCACTTTTTAGGCCATTACTATAATAACTAACGCTATTGTGTAATAGCAGCAAAATATATTTTTATCATGTATTTTGAGTTGGCTTTGCAAACTTTTGCAATCATTTCACGTGCAATGTGCAATAATAGATTTTTCTAAAATAAGTCGCGAATGAAATGTTGATGGATAAATACAGAGTTTTGTGTAATATTATAAAGACTGGAAGTTTTTTAAAACAAGTCTACTAAAATAATACTTGTATAAGCTATAAGAACTGTGAGCAATTCTTAGGATGGATACCGAAACAGTGCTCAAGAACTTGATTGTTGATGGAGGGTCTTTTCCAGTGTTAAAATTACTACAAGAAAAACAATTCACGTTAGATGGTGTAGAGGAATTCCCAAAAGTATTTGAATACTTTAACTTTTTTCCAATTACATGCTCACCGACATCAACCGTCTAATTTTCCTTTGTACTATATAAATAGCTTAAGCCGATGCAATACCTAAATGAAAATTGCAATGACCACTGAGGAACGGCACAAACTTCTATGTAAGCAGCAAGGAAGAATGCGCTGTTACAGTGGACCTTGCACAGAAGTGAAGATTGAGCCTCCTGTAGTGGTCTTCCAATCGTACAAATATGGGGAGACGTACAGGTTTCCGATTGTAGTCAGGAACTCTCATAAGGTTCCAACTACCTAAATCTGAGCAAAATCAGTTCATTTATGATAGCAATTATGTAATAATTAGTAAATAAAATATATTACTATTTCCGTTCATGCGGAAATGTAGAGATCCCAGAAAGTTTTGCTGCTAATGAATGAAACATATGCTTTTAAATTCGATGACTGCTCCCAAAGGATTGCAAAACTTCCTTGTGGGATGTGTATTACTGCAACCGTTTTATTCACACCAGATAGCGACTCAGGAGATTATTTTCACAAGCTAGTTGTGGCAACAAATTCAGCAAGAGTGACAGTGCCTATTATTGGTAACTTGATTTTTCCTATCATTCAGGGGCAATTTATGTACGTATGTAATTTTTTCTGTTTTCAAAAATATGTTAACCCTTAATTAATTCAGCACTTGGTAGCCGACCAATATTGAATGCACCTGACTCTCTAGCTTTGTTGGACTCTGCAGTTAGACATTGGACTGTCAAACCGGTGACTGTTTTAAATGTTGGAAAAAAGCCCGCACGCTTTACGATGAATACGACAGGGTATGTGCATTAAATAATTTAGCCCCCGCACTAGTTTTTATTAATTAACGTTCAAATAGTAGAAAAGTTACGTTTATGTTTAATTATTTAAAAAATGTTTTAAGACCATTTTGTGTGAAGCCTGACAAAGGGGTAGTAAATCCAAATTACGCGTTTACCTTTGAGGTTGCTTACTTCTCAAAAGCAATTGCTTCTCATGACGGAGAAATCTGTATAAAGTATGATAATGGTAAGAGAAGTTACAAGTAAATAAAGGAAGTGGTGTGGCAGACCTTGGTTTAGACCTTGCAGAATATGCTGGTATGTAACTTCTAATCATCCAAATTACAGGGGAGGAGGTATTTATGGATCTGAAAGCCAATGCCATCAACTATGATATTAAGCTGAGTTCCCCAGATGTACGCTGTGAGGACACTTTCTTTGGCCTTCAGACTAGGGTTGTGATTTACATAGAAAACAGGAGCAAAATCACGGCAAAGTTTATATGGAAAAAGCGGCGCAGCGCCATAAAAAGCTTTTCAGAGCCGGAACCTGATGAGAGGTTACAGCAATTATTATTAATACATTTAATTAAATTTATGCTTATGTGCTCCACTTCTTTAGAATGATTTATGAACAGTTAAGTGAATTTTAAAATTAGATTCGAGCCACTTGAGGTGGATAATGACGAGTTTGCCGCACATGTTCTTGATCTGTACGAAGAAGAAGAGTCGATTAGTATAGCAGAAGAGGAAGAAGAAGTAGAAGAAGACGAAGAAGAAGAGAAGAAGGCCAGTATGGTAGAAGAGGAGAAGAAGATCAGTATTGCAGAAGAAAAGAAGATTAGTAATTCAGGTACAGAAAAGAAAATCAGCAATGCAGGCACCGAAAACAGAATCAGTAATTCAGGCACCGAAAAGAAAATCAGCAATTCATGTTCAGAAAAGAAAATCAGCAGTTCAGGTTCAGAAAAGAAAATCAGTAATGCAGGCACCGAAAAGAGAATCCGCAATTCAGGTTCAGGAAAGAAAATCAGCAATTCAGGTTCAGAAAAGAAAGCCAGCAATTCAGGCACCGAAAACAGAATCAGCAATGCAGGCACCGAAAACAGAATCAGCAATGCAGGCACCGAAAACAGAATCAGCGATGCAGGCACCGAAAAGAGAATCAGCAATGCAGGCACCGAAAACAGAAACCGAAAACAGAAACAGCAATGCAGGTACCGAAAACAGAATCAGCAATGCAGGCACCGAAAACAGAAACAGCAATGCAGGTACCGAAAACAGAATCAGCAATGCAGGCACCGAAAACAGAATCAGCAATGCAGGCACCGAAAAGAAGATCAGCAATGCAGGCACCGAAAAGAGAATCAGCAATTCAGGTACAGAAAAGAAAGCCAGCAATTCAGGTTCAGAAAAGAAGATCAGTAATTCAGGTACAGAAAAGAAAGCCAGCAATTCAGGTTCAGAAAAGAAAGCCAGTAATTCAGGCACCGAAAAGAGAATCAGCACTGCAGGCACCGAAAAGAGAATCAGCAATGCAGGCACCGAAAACAGAATCAGTAATTCAGGCACCGAAAAGAGAATCAGCAATGCAGGCACCAAAAAGAAGATCAGTAATTCCTGTACTGAACAGAAAATCAGCAGTGCAGGCATCGAAACGAAGACCAGTAATGCGGGAGCAGAAGAGAAGAAGATTAGCATTGCAGGGGAAGTCGAAGTCCAGATCGAAGAAGAAGAAGACGAAGAAGAGAAACCAGAAGTGGAGGCACTTCAGGATGACCCAATAGAAGAAGAGGAGGAGGAGGAGGAGTTAAAGACTCCCTCAACTAAAGCTGACGAATTTAGATCTGAACTAATTAACTTTAGTGAAATTGCCTCTAAGCTAAATGACAATATAAATGAAGACAATGAAAGAAATGGACTAGAGTTGGATGAAATGTTTCGCGACAAGGCATTTCACATTTATCCGCTGGTAAGCAAAAATATTGAGCCACTTGTATTAGAAATTAAAAATTTTAACACAAAATCGCTCATTTTTATTTTATTTTAATTTTTTGTTTTACTTAATAGTTTGGGGATGTGAAGCCAAATTCTAGAGCTGAAGTTCATATTGTCTTTACCCCAAACGAGTGCACCTTTTACGAAAACACTGCCTTCTTAGATATAACAGGATTAGAAAACCGGATTCCATTTCCTTTGTTTGGAAGGGGCCTTGGTCCCAAGTTTAAATTGGGATTTGATGTACTTAAAGTTGGTGATGTGAAGACAGGCCAATCCTACACTTATGAGGTGCCGGTGCAAAATATCAGTGAAATACCAGGAGTGATCCAGTACGACAGTCTAGTGGGATCGTCCTCCGGGATGGAAATAAAAGTGGAACCTGCTCTACTCTCACTTGCACCGTCTCAGTATTCAGCGTTTTACATGAGCTTTAATTGCACCGGAAGTGGGAAAGTGGGTACCTTTGAGGATGAAATTAAGTTTTCTTCAAAGGAATCGGTAGAGACTTATTATATTACTATACGGTATGCTCTTATGGAATAGTAAGCTTTCTCTTGTATTAGTACACTTATGATATGTGCAAAATGATTTTAGTTTTTCTCTGTTCTTTTTATAGGGGCTCGGTAGATTTTCCTGACACTAAGGCTTTTGCTAAATAAACATGCCAACATATCTACTATTGTACTTTTCGTTGAAGTTTGAAATAAAGAGCCATTTGCCTGCACTATCATTAGCACAACTTTGTATTGTACGCTTGTATATTTAACGTGCTTTGAAATAAAAGTCCATAATGTGAAAGAGAAAGACGCTGCCATCATATCACACTTTGTAACGTCATAATTAATTACACTGAATGTAATCTTCATTGATGTATAATGTATTTATGTATTCTCAATTATGCCTTCGAATATTAGGTCATAATTTACAAATTGTGTGCATATATTTAAAGTATAGCATACCTAGTCATAGTCGCATTTTTCACGCCATAGGATGTTCTAGTTACAACATAGTAGTTTTTTGCAATCCTTTGTGAAAATGATTAATATGGATTATTCAGCAGTTTTGGTAGCAATGGTAGCAAATATGCAGTTAAATACAAATAATTTGTATTTATTATTATCAATTATTGAATACTTAATGAAAACAATAATGATTTACTAAAGTGGTGGATCTTGTAAAAACAAAGTAGTTCGCTGGATGGGCCAATAACAGTAATTACTGCTATTACCAATAATTGTAGGCGTGTAGTGCAAAATCCTATTTGAATTATTTAAAATGAAGCCAGCTGGGAAAAAGGGAACACTTCTAGTACCCGTGCAAAAAACTGTATGCAGTATGAGTAATCTATATAATTTTAAAAATTTAAATTCTTTATCTTCTTGCATGCTGCTTATTCCAGTAAAATGCTCTACTTGGCGTTTAGGGCTCTGGTGATATAAGTCGTTCGAGCAAAGTGGGAGCGGACTTAATTCTAAGTCGCACCAAAATAAACTTTGGCCAAACGACCAATGGCACGGAGGCAGTTGAGCAAGTAACCATCACAAACCCAGGCTCAGTTTGCGTAACCTACAAGTGGTACATACAGCCAGAAAGCACCCAGGTCAAGAAAAATCCCCGGTCATCGGAGTCTCAGGAAATTTATTTTGAGAAATATCGACCCGCTCGATTTCATTACAACCCTTCCGTCACATTCGTCCCAGGTTCCTCAGGTTCCACTGATAAATCACCGCATGAGATAAAAGAAAATCATCCAGAGTAAGAAAATAAAAAGTACATATTTGCAAAGTTTTATGCTACAAAAAAGTCTGAATTTTTCAACTGGGGTATCTGGTTTATAGAAATCCGAAAGTAACCAGTGAAAACCAGTTAAAGCTTCATGATGAAGATAGCAAAAAATCAGCTCGCAAGTTAAGCCATTCCGAAACGCACGAAGAAGTAAGTAATGACATGAAGGAGAAAATGTACCGCGCTAAAATGATGGAGTTTGTGGGCCTTAAAGATGCCGAGTACGAAGCGGAAGATGAAGTGAATTATTTAGCATATTACAATCAAAATGCTCTCACTTCGTTTGGCAAGGAACAAGAGTTCAACACAAATGAGCTGATTGACGTAATCCCACTAGCAGGACTGATTCAAGCTGGCCAGTCGCAAACATTTACAGTCGTGTTCTTCGGCTATCCTGATATTAGCTTCAAAACTTCTTTGATACTGTACGTGGACGGCGGTTCTGGTAAACGGAAAGCCGTGGAGGTTGTAGGGTCAACTGCACCATAACAGCAGGATCAGGCTAACTAACATGTTGAAAAAGTTTAACTGGTACGATCATCGTGTATTTCATTTACTCATCTTGCATGACAAGTTCCTCATCACCGCGACGGCTCAGATTTCCGTCAGTTCACACTGCAGTACTATTCTTGTCTACCGTGGCCTCCAACCCCAACCCTTCTGATTGTTACTTTTTACTTGTCATATATGAATGTATTAATTTTATGTTACGCAATAAGCATTATTACAATATACACATGACAGTACTCCGTAAATAAAAGGAAAGCATCCAAACTCTTGATTTTCTTCTCCGCACTGCAAGAAAGGAATACTGCTCCGAGCAAACCTGAATCCACAAGCAAAAATTTACGTAATCGGAGAATGGAAGGAGTAACTGTGCAGAGCACAGTGTTCTGGCAAAGGCAAAGTGAAGTGAGTGTGAGTGTGCGTACAACAGGCTACATTCGCCGTCGTCTGTGTTAGTATATGAAATTTCATTGTTAGCTTTCAAACAAATACTCGCACCGAAATGTGTAATCGCAGTCTGCCTAGTAGCAACTAACTATGTAGTTGTTTCCTATATCTCAAGATCACTGCATAGTTGCATCTCCTCATCTTGTCCGTCCATCATCTACCGATCTGTCTCAATATTTAATTTATTAATCTTCAAACATGCATGCCTTTCACTTATAGTTAGTAGTCCATATCCTTATTTGTAATACTCAAATTCAAGTGCCTTCTGACCCAAATCTATAGAGAAAACAGGAGTTTCGGTAAGGGGCATGACAAGAATGTAAAACTTTAGGTACATAAATACTTTTATTTAATTAACTATCATCGTGGCTAATTTATACGCCACTAGTTATTTATTACATAGGCACAATATTAGATAAATACACAGGTTTAATTATAATTGTTACTATTGTTAGTGACATAGCGCAGCGGGATCCGCTACATTATTCTCCTACTTTAGTGGGTTAATTTGCAATAGGTTTTTCTTACTCAGGCGCATAGAACTGCAAGCGATGAATACAATTGTATGTACATTATAATGAAGCGATTTTAGTTCTCACTATAGTATTATATTTGTTTTGCTCTTTATTCGTCCATTCCTCCTCCTTTGCCTTGTGCTATGGACTCTGCCCATCATCCACATAATAACCAACATGCAGCAAACAGCTCTACGATTACCTATATGGTATGTAACAAAATCATACCTTTTGAAATTGATAAGGCTTCGCTATGATGAAGTGGGGTGGTGCTCGCATATCTAATCGAGTTATAAATAGTCCGACAGAATCTTTTCGGATTTCATTCCTCAACAACGAATCCAATCATACAGACGTCAAGAAAAAAATTGGCAGCAGGCAACTCGGTGTCGTAAAAAGTCGTAGTTGGCTTGAGAGGTGATTGTTTCTAACCAGGAAAAATGAAGGTGATTGCCCTTTGTGTTGTAGCGTTTGCTATTTGCGGCTATTCACAGAGATAAGGCTTCGCTATGATGAAGTGGGGTGGTGCTCGCATATCTAATCGAGTTATAAATAGTCCGACAGAATCTTTTCGGATTTCATTCCTCAACAACGAAGCCAATCATACAGACGTCAGGAAAAAAATCGGCAGCAGGCAACTCGGTGTCGTAAAGTCGTAGTTGGCTTGAGAGGTGATTGTTTCTAACCAGGAAAAATGAAGGTGATTGCCCTTTGTGTTGTAGCGTTTGCTATTTGCGGCTATTCACAGGTAAGAAAAACATCTCATTACTGGGGCAAAGTGTAACCAACAGTAGTTCTAAATGACTTGAACAGCTTAACGAGCTCAAAATTCTGACTGTATAATATTAAAATTGTAGGCCGTAAAGGTAACTGATCATGTCTACTTTGACATTCGGCTGGGACAAAGAAATCTTGGTCGAGTTACAATTGGTTTGTTTGGAGAAGTTGTGCCAAAAACTGCAGCCAATTTTAAGCAGCTGGCAACAACTGGAGACGCTCAGGGGCGTACATACAGAGACAGTGAATTCCATAGGTAAGTTATAGCAGTTTACATTTCAATGAAAATTCAACCATTTTAAAAATTTACTAAACAATGCAATTGTTCTTTCAGGGTTATCAAGAACTTCATGATTCAAGGTTAGCCTAAAATACTGCTAGTTAGAGTTTAAACTGCTGAAGCGTTTACACACTCAAGTTATATCTGATTTACACAGTTGCTTGCTCAGCCAGTTACTAAAACTGTATTTTTTGTTGTTGCAGGAGGAGATATTGTTAATGGAGATGGCACAGGATCCACTTCGATTTATGGTGGCCGCTTTGAAGATGAGAACTTTATTCTCAAGCATACCAGCCCAGGAATTTTGAGTTAGTATATATTATATTATGAGAATTAATAACTTCCGGTGTAGGTAATAATGAAGTAGGATTAAAGCTAATATGAATATGATCAAAATCGATAGGCATGGCTAACTCTGGCCCCAACACTAATGGATGTCAGTTCTTCATTACCACCGTTAAGACTTCTTGGTTGGATGGAAAGCATGTCGTATTCGGCAAAGTTGTGGATGGTTTTGATGTAGTCAGAACTGTGGAAAATACCGAAACCAGGAAGCCTTCCGATAGGCCTGTTGAATCCGCCGTGATTTATGACAGTGGTGTTGTCCCTCTACCAAATGGGGCTTATGAGATTGAAGCGTAAATTATACACTCATGATCTTACCAAAATTTTCTCAATTTAATCCTAATAATAATTGTGAAAAGTATAAAAGCATAGTTATAGCTATATGTATTTCCTGTAACTTGCACTTGCAAGCCATCATATTTTACTCTAGATTTTATACGTATGTACTTATGTGTATTGTAGTCCCTCAATTTGCAAGCATTCAGTACTAACCCTAAAAGTAAAAATTAATTTGAAACTCTTAAAACCATTTCTGTGATATGGTTTGATTTTTACTAAATGTTCAATAAAGCCAATTTGATCCAAGTATATGTAGCTATGTAATAGTAAACCTTATTTACCCATACTCATTTTCCAAATTAGGTAATCAGTTGTGAATTTGTGCATTATTTAAACCTATATCAACAGCCACACATATAGCAGTATAAAATCATAAATTATTTTATTATTTACAATAATATCTCATATTTGACATGACATGAAAATCATCAGGAGCTTAGAAGGCCCCATGCTTTCCAAGTGGTTCTACTCTGTTGTGCCGCCTTTGACCATGTCTTTGCTTATTGTAAGCTTCTTCCATTGGATAATGATCAAGCTGGAAAATTCGTGCAAAAATATGGAAAACATCAGGAAGGACGCATTGCAGCGGCTTAAAGATAGCAGCGAATCTAAAATTGTCACTAGTACCACCGGCGGTAGTACTGATGAAGGGGAAGGTCAAGTTGGTGAGGACCGCGAATTATTGTTTGGAGTGAAAGAAACTTCTGATGAAGATAAGGAGCAGGAATGGAAGGAGAAATCCAAAGATGATTAGAGCATTTTTAAATGTCCAAGAATAAATACAAAATCTTTAGTTTTGTGACTTTTAACATTTAACACATTGTCAGTCACGTTGAAATGTTGTCCGTTTTTTTCTGTTCCTGTCATAAACATAAAAATTGCTGCTAGAAAATCATTTTATCCATCAGAAGCAGTAGTCAATCCGAGTTCATTACTACAAAGGCCATATTACGAAATTCAACTGCCGCAACGCAATTGTGCATGCAAAAGAGAAAGCATCAAATTATTTTAGTATCACGTATTTTAAATAGTTTACGGCATGCTTTTTTGTTAGTCGAATGTCTTTATATCCAACTAACTACGACTTATCTGTACGCTAATGTCATATTATAGATTTTACATAACGGTGATGACTTCGAGAAAGGAGAAAGTATTATACTAAATGGCTATCCAAATAAAATACCTTGGCGAAAATACAGCCACTTCAGGAGCAATGACGCTTCTGAAAAATATTCACAAAGAGAAACACTTGATGCCTTCTCGGTTAGTCTACCATGTAAACTCGTCCGTTTGGAGAGTATGAGTACACTCATGATCAGTGTACCACACAAACACAGCACTACCTTGAACTACAGTACATTATTATATTACATCACGTACCACAATTGACAATTTAGTACGATAAGACAAGTGGCAGAAATAGCTATAGACAGAACATAGAAACCCTAAAACACTGTTCTTCACATGCCTCTTTCGTAACACGGCTCACTGGATATTGATGTTGGGTTTGGATTTTGGATATAAAACGGTGGCTTGCTGCAGTTGAGTTGAAAATTGATAGGTATCGAATCGGAACCATCTGAACCGGGCGGGTGTGTGACGTGTGACTTGGAGTTGACTTGTCGCTAAGGATTACCTGTCACCTTACATATTTTTATTGTATCATCATCCCGATATTCCCGTTGAAAAATTAATTCAGGTGATACATGATATCTTACATAGTAGTAGGCAATAGAATATTGACATTGACAGTCATTGGAAACATTCGTGCCCGTATTCCCACTACATACAATTAAATTATTGGTTTTCTGTATGAGTGCAATTTTGCCCGTGCAAGGAAATCCATCAAACAAAAACGAGCTTAGGGTACGCGTACGGTGATAAATTTTTTTGTAAAATTCAAATTTGTCATTTTAGAATAGTTTGAAGAATAGCTAAAAAATATTAGATTCAATACATCGACTCAACTTGATACAATGGGCGACAGCGATAGACACCTTTACCCTCCTTTGGAGCCTTACAACACTGGCTTTTTGGATGTCTCTAATATCCACAAAATTTACTATGAGGAATGTGGTAACAGAGATGGCATTCCAGTGGTTTATTTGCATGGGTATATTTTCAATTTGAAATTGCAATTATATTCAGTAGAGATGCGACAAAGTAAAAAAGATGTGTTCATAATTATGCAGTGGACCCGGTGGTGGAATTGGATCAAGAGACCGAAGATACTTTGATCCGAAAGCTTATCGGATTGTTTTACTGGATCAGCGAGGCGCAGGAAAAAGTACACCATCAAGTTGTCTGGAAGAGAATGATACTTGGAACTTAGTAGCGGACATTGAAAAATTAAGGTACTTGACATTGAAATAATTGATATAAGTCATTAAAAGTCCAGCGCTTTTTATAAATTACTTAATATGTTCTTAAATTATTATATTCATTATAGAGTATTAATTGAAACATTTTTTCTTCTTCAATTTTCATTCTGTTTAGAGAACACCTTGGAATCGAAAAATGGGTCGTCTTTGGCGGAAGCTGGGGCTCAACTTTGTCCTTAGTGTATGCTGAAAAGCACATTAATAAAGTATTGGCTTTAGTCCTCCGAGGAATTTTTACTATTCGCAAGAGCGAAATCAATTGGTTTTATCAGGAAGGAGCATCCAACCTTTTCCCTGATTTTTGGGAGGAATACGTTGCTCCAATCCCTGTGAACGAACGTGGCGATTTTGTTTCAGCTTATTATAAGCGCTTGACTGGGAATAATGAAGAAGAGAAGCTGCGATGTGCTCAATCATGGACCAAATGGGAGATGGCTACTTCCCAGCTCCTTGTTAATCCAGATAACCTTAAACGATGTGCCGAAGATAAATTTAATTTGGCCTTTGCCCGTATTGAGTCCCATTATTTTATCAACGGTGGCTTTTTTGACTCACCAAATTATGTGATAGACAATGCAAAAATTATTCGGGAAAGCGGTATCCCCGTAACTATCGTCCAGGGAAGATACGATGTCTGCTGCCCAGCAAAAAACCGCATGGGACCTTCACAAACAATTGCCGGACGCCGAGTTTTTCATGATAGAAAATGCTGGGCACTCAGCAAAAGAGGATGGCATTACAGAAAAGCTGGTAGCAGCTTGTGATAAATACAAAGCATTATACAAAAAGTAAATTTCAGCAGGCCTTTTGGGAAACAATAAAAATAAAATTGAAAAACATTGGCCAAAATTCACTTTCAAATTCATTGTGTTAAATAAATTAATTATTGAATGTCTAAAATGAAATAAATGCCATATTTATTTAAGGCCGTCTGCTGGCGACAAGTTTATTTTTTTTGGCTTTTAAGCTTGTTTTTTCAAAAATCTATTGCTCGATTTCTCGATTTCTCCAGAAGGTGTGATGGAAAACGAAACTACGAATGAATTTTTGATATTTGGATATTGTCTTATCCACCAAATCCACATACCCATAGAGCATTCGATCATTCTTTTTATTGAATTACTTTAAGCTAGTAGTATTACATTGGCATTTTGCCATGTGCGGTTTTAGCAAAATAATATTAAGTTCATATAATGAAATAGCATTAATAAAATTATTTTTGTGATAAATAAACAAAAAATGCAGTGTAGTAAATCCTATTAAACAAAACATTTTCAAGAACCCTACATTTTTGCATGTGATGATAATGTATCCTAATTTATTTGGAAGTATTATGTAAGACTGGAAACGTTTTAGTCTACTTCCTCCACTTTTGGCCCACTTGAAGATTTCCCGGTTTCCCCACCAGCAGCACGACCATGAAGTTTCATCATAATTGGCTGAGTTTCCTTCTGAATCTCCTTAAGCTTGTACTCGTACTCATCCTTCTCAGCAAGGAGATTATTATCAAGCCACTTCATAATTTCAGAGCACTTTTCAATAGTAGTCTTTTTCTCGGATTCAGACAATTTGTCGGAGGAAGCCTCCTCCACAGCTTGCTTCACCCCGTATGTGTAGGCTTCCAGTTGGTTTCTCGCTTTCACCCTTTCTTGCTGCTTTGCATCTTCTTCCTTGTACTTTTCCGCTTCTGCAAGCATCCTCTCAATCTCCTCCTTACTCAGCCTGCCTTTATCATTCTTGATGGTGATTTTTTCCTGTTTTCCTGTACTCGTGTCCTTGGCTGATACATTTAGGATCCCGTTTGCGTCAATGTCAAATGTAACTTCTATTTGTGGAACTCCTCGTGGAGCAGGAGGTATCCCAGTTAGGTTAAATGTGCCCAACAAGTTGTTGTCCTTGGTCATGGCTCTTTCGCCTGAGGTACAGAAAAAAGTGGTATGTGTGCATTATACGTGCTAAATTTCTTTATATACCTAAATTATCGTGTAAAGTTATACAAATAACAAGACATTTCACCTTCATAAACTTGTATGGTGACAGCAGGTTGGTTGTCTGAATATGTTGTGAATGTTTGGGACTGCTTTGCAGGTATACGACTGTTCCTCTCAATAATTTTGGTCATTACACCACCAGCAGTTTCAATGCCTTTAATTATTATTAATAGGATTAATTATTCTTATTGTTAACTAATATAAAATTAGCCAAAATTAGCTAAACAGTAATTTACCAAGAGATAGTGGAGCGACATCAACGAGCAAGACGTCTTGAATGGCACTGCTCGTATCTCCAGCAAGAATTGCAGCCTGTACTGCGGCACCTGTGGCAGCGTACAAAAGCGAAAAGTTCTACAAACTGTTCGGAATGTGTGTTTGTGATGCACGAAAAAATGAAAACAAGTAAGGACTGGACAAAGTGAAAGCACTGGACTTGTTCAAATATTATGACGACACCGATGAACGTTCACTATACTGCTAATACTTGTCTATGATTTTAGATTTACCTCCAAGGTCAAAAATGAGTACATTGCGTTCTCCTTTTAGATTTTTATCTAAGCCGTAGGCGAGAGCTGCTGCCGTGGGCTCATTGATGATACGAAGAACATTCAAGCCAGCAATTGCACCAGCATCTTTAGTAGCTTGCCTCTGAGAATCATTAAAGTAAGCTGGAACCGTGATGACGGCTACACCGAAATGTAAAAAAATAATTTAATTATTGTAACTGACAAATTTAAACTAATTTAATTCAGTAATACCATCTTTCACGGTCCCTCCTAAATATGCTTCTGCAGTTTCTCTCATTTTAGTCAAGACCATAGATGAGACTTCCTCAGGTGCAAACCGTTTCGTTTCCCCTTTGAATTCCACCTCGATCATTGGCTTCGAACTATGATTGACCACCTTAAAGGGCCAGTGCTTCATATCTTGCTGCAGCAAATTAGTGGATTTTAAAAGGTTGGTTTAGTAAATTTTATTAAACTATGAATTAATTTAACGTAAATTTTACAATTAACACCTGAATTTTTTGATCATCGAACTTTCTCCCGATGAGACGCTTTGCATCGAAAACTGTATTCTAGAAAAGGTATGAACGAAATGCTCAATTTCAGTCCATCAATAAGTATTATCCTAATATACCATCGATCGGTAAAATGTGTTATTATACATGTGGGTTCATGGCACACTGATTTTTCGCGGCGTCTCCAATAAGACGCTCAGTGTCAGAGAAGCTGACATAACTGGGCGTTGTCCGGTTTCCCTGATCATTGGCAATAATTTCAACTTTTCCATGCTGCCACACTCCAACGCATGAGTACGTTGTACCCAGATCAATTCCGATAGCTGATGCTTTCCCCATTTTTCTGTTTTACAGTAACCTGTAATTTCGAAAATTTATGTACTACGATAAAGCACTCCTTATGTATGGCAAATTTTGGAACAAAATTTTTAAACGTTCACACAATACGCAATTTTTCACTCTCACTAGATCCAAATCCAAGCCTGTCGTGGACAAGAGCTCACTACAGAATAAAACTAGCTAGAAAACTGAATAACGTTTATAAATAGCATAACGTCTTTGGGAATATTAGGAATCAATTCCGATAGCTGATGCTTTCCCCATTTTTCTGTTTTACAGTAACCTGTAATTTCGAAAATTTATGTACTACGATACGATAAAGCACTCCTTATGGCAAATTTTGCTACAAAATTTTTAAACGTTCACACAATACGCAAGTTTTCACTCTCACTAGATCCAAATCCAAGTCCGTCGTGGACAAGAGCTCACTACAGAATAAAACTAGCTAGAAAACTGAATAACGTTTATAAATAGCATAACGTCTTTGGGAATATTAGGGCACTGCACTGATTCGCGAAATGGTACAAACAAGCCGAATTTGCGCAATCTACTCCTTGCTGCTGCAGCATAAATTTGGATGGGTTATGAAAAAAATGTAAAAAAAATATAACGTGATCTTTCTTCCTTCCTATATAATACGCTATGCGCTAGCCTTTTAAGACGCTAGAATGTTGGTAATAGTAATAGTGCGGTTGGTTTGTAATTTGAAACGAAGAGGACAGGATAAAAACAGAACGGCCACAGGACAGGACGCAGATAGGTATGTTAATAATGTCCAAAGTTGTTCGCGTGGGTGAGATCGACATCCATATTATACCTTTTTTAAAGATCCATAGCCAAAATATGAATGTAATGGTGGGTTCAGGCTGTTTTAGCTCATCAGCGAAAAGTCGAGAAATATTGATGTATCGGGATTCAAACAATTAACAATTAACCACACTTGGGCTAAAAATGGATGCAATACCATTTGTCTCTAGTTTGTATACTTGTAATTGCTTTAAATAACTATTTTATTAGAATGTTATGCAATTTCTGATGGATTTTCTGCTCCATAGCTTCATATACGACAATTTCATATGTTCAAATCTCAAAGTAGGATGCTTTTGCTGTCGCTCCGGCTGAGATCTAAAAGATGCGTTGCAGCAAATTTAATTTCGTAATCCATTTTGAGCTTGATTTGCGTGTACATTTTTATAAGGCGGTCGGCATCTGCAGTCTCGAAAAATCTACTTGCGCCTCCTCGCACACACCCGTCAAATCAGCACACTTACTACACCCCATGTGAATTCATTATGACTGATTTGTGCAAAAGAAATTTACACTAATAATTTCTGAACAACCTCACTGAATGAATATAATTGTAAATCAGGAAATGAAGTCACAATTTTTAAGCTAATTGTTATTACGCGCCCCAAACTTGCAATTTGCCAATATAGCGTGAAAGGCCATATATTCCCAATTTACATTACAGTCATACCATTTATCTTTGCTAATTTTCTTTTAAAAAATTACATTAACCAAGGGACTTTTTTTACAAGAATGTCACTCTTTAACGAGCTGTACTCCACAAGCAGTAAAAAATGTTTCTGTATATTTTTGCAGTTGGTGATGTAAGGCTTGAGGAAGGTGAGTCAGCATCAGCAACATATTACAACGATCAACAAACGGACATG
The DNA here is from genome assembly GCA_027744115.1 of Acrocyrtus sp. NNG-2020. Lineage (NCBI taxonomy): Eukaryota > Metazoa > Arthropoda > Collembola > Entomobryomorpha > Entomobryidae > Acrocyrtus > Acrocyrtus sp. NNG-2020. The sequence continues at coordinate 16,832 of JAHZND010002257.1, forward strand.
AATGGCTTACTCCATATTTGGTAAAACTTCAAAAGAAGAAGCGAATTTTATGGACATCATGGATGATGGCTAAAGATAACGTGATACGAGACCGTACGTCAACCTTATGTGCAAATATATTGTTTCGTTTTGTAATTTTACATATTCAGATTCTGTCTTTTAGCATTTTTTCGTCCACTTATAGTCCTCCTTCCTACTATTTAATTCAATAACCTTTTTGTGTGGTCGACTTTAAAAATTCTCGGTACTTCTGCTGGGTTAGGAGCATATACTGTCTACAGGTGAATAAAAACTGTTAAGGTGTTTCACGAGTGATAAAAAAAAATTCGTCGAGATTACAGATTAGAGGTCGACGAAAATGTACCTATACAAGCAAAATGAAGGATTTAGCATACCATTTTAGTAACAATGCTACTCTACTAGCATCATATTTTGCTGTGCATTGAGAATTAAAGATTGAATTTCATACGTCAGCCATCGACCACCTTCGACAAGAAGCTTTAATCGAAAAGTACAAATAATGATGATCCTTACTTGCAAAAGACGGCATGTTATCGTTCACTGATATTTGACTAAATGTGCTTGATTCCATCATTTATACGTATTTGGAAGTGATCATCAGTCCTGTAATTCAATGTAACTTGTAACAGATTTCAAGAAGGCAATATTTAGAGCCTTGAAAGTAATGAAAAATGTATTCTAAATATGAGTACAATTTATCCACGTAGGCATTTAGGCAAAGCACCAAAAAACTCCATTTCATTACACAGTGACGGTATCCGGCATATCTCGTACATTTTAGACTCGCTCTCAATATAGGACAAGAAGATGGTTGGAATTGGAAGTTAAAATTGGAAGCTATTATATGCATTGCCGAACGAAAAAGAAAGCTATGCTTGGTTTAATGCATGCATATCATCAATGGATTCCGCAAAGGAGATTAATTAACTGCTAGGTGCAGGACAATTGACAATGGGAACTCCTTTTCGAGAGCTACGCTGCATGTCCACTGATATAAAATCCATCTCTAACCCGTTTATCTTCGCAATGAAAGCAAACAGTGTCCTTTTGACTTTGATAATTCCTTTTTTAATTTCTGAGAGACAGCAGACAGTAAAGATAGTGAGGTACTTATGGAGGAACAAATGAGTAAGTGTGAATCGGAAGAAGGAAACAAATTATGTAGTTTTTATGAGTGTGTAAAAGATGCATAATGGTTTAGTAAAAGGCATGGAAAATGTGTTTTGAGTTTCACCTTGAAGAGTCCTTTAAGGATTTAGTCAACTTTAGGCACGTTGTACGCTCTTTATACTGATTAAATTCATATTGCCTTGCAGCTTTAAAAAGACACGTCTAATGAGCAGTAGACATCTTCAAGCAAAAATGCAATTTGACAAAGTGACATAGGTAGGTAGCTTAGCTCTGCCAATTTACTTTTATGAGCATTTTAGCATTTGTGGCATGTCCCATGCTAGATTGAATTCATCTTTCGAATGTAATAAAACCTATATTAACCTGGTTTATTTTCTGATTCTTCAAAGCAATGTGACTTTTGAAAAAGTAGTCAGGATGTGTGCGTAAATGATAAATGAATCCAAGCAGCAACTCACAAAAATGGAAACCGAACGCCTACACAAAAAAGTAAATAGCAAAAAGCATACTCTTGGATCGTGTTCAGTCGTATGAAGTGTGTGATTTCTGCATTTTATGAAAGTTTTAGCTATTCTGGGAGCAAAATGAATCACAAAATTTTGATACAACACTTCACTGCATTGGCTTACTGACTTCAAATGCTCTGCTAAAATGAAAGTTGAAAGCATATACCTAAAAATCTCTACATACTCCAAAATATGCATGCAACTTTCTGGAAGGCGGATGGATGTTCTTGAATAATTTTGCTTGTTTGTTTAAAATGGGTACATGTATCTCAATGCTCAATACCAAAACCAAAGCGGAAGTTGTCTAACGCATCAGCACAGCGATGAGCTTTTGCTTCTTGTATATAACTGCATTGATTCATACTACTAACTTGTACTTGTGCAGTATTTTCTCCATAGTGGTGTGGTAGGTATGATAGGCTTTTTTAGGTAGCAGTGTCAATGTTTAGAAATTAGTTTTTTAAGTTGCAGATTGCTGCGCAATGTTAATCTGTTAACATTGCGTTAACAGATTAACACAGAAGTAATCAATAAATATTAAATAAGCAGAGGAGTAGGAAGAATGCTGCAAGAGGAAGTAGATAGGTACGATGTACAATAATGATTCGACTTTATGCAATAAAATAATTATTTGTAATTTAAAATGACAATCTAACACATGGTAAGATGGCTCTATTTTAGTGTTAGATTTGGATTTGGATTTGAATTATTGAAAATCCAAAGTAAAAAGTTACATTATTGCAATTATTAAAGGTTTAATTGTCGTCACTCATCGCGTCATCACTATTATACATAACTGCTGCTGCTGCCTATGTTGAGTTAATTTTGGGCTAATTTTAATTTGTTTTTCTATTTAGTCCTTAGGGTGATATTGGATGGGCTATTTCCAGCTTCGGTCAGCTTGAGGAGTAGTAAACGTTTGTATAAAGGCAAATGCTACAAAACGTCTATCTTCTACACAGCTACACTTCGCAAAAACTGTATCAAGTACACTCAAATGGATTGCCCTATGCTACTTTCCATGCATAAAGTTCTCAAGGTCATTAAAAACGAAACAGACGTTTTTGATGTAATACTGATTGCATGAAAAGAGGATCATTAATGGGCATGTATGGAGGAGAGATGTTGCAAAGTATGTAGGAAATTTAATTTTGATTGCAAGAGGACTTGTGTAATACATAAATAACGTACTGCGTTATGTGTGCAAGTGCAAATACACTCAACAGCTAAGCACTTTTGATAGAAAGAAAGGAACAGAAAGGAAAAAGCGAAGTGGTAAAAAGAAAATAAGATAAAAATTTACCAGTTTCCAAATTTTCTCCACCATCACCAATATAGCAAGCGTTTCCGGAAAGTTAGTGACAGAGTCAGAATTCGGATTAGGTTTGTTTAGGGCGGAACTGGTTAGCAAACATCCCTCACAATGTCTACGTGCCACCAAGCGCATAACATTCCGTGGGACGAACTAACCGAGGTCCTTCATAAAATGGCAGCACCTAGTATGACTGAAAGGCAGTTCGGATTTCAAGCGATAGACCACAAGCTGGCTTTTACGGCAGATGAAGAAGGAAAAGTGCCTCGAAAAATTCGATTTTTTGCAAATAAATTGCATTCCACGATTAAAGAGTTTTCTAAAACAGAACGGAAGAAATATGTAGACGAAGACATAGACAAAATGTCTAAATTGTTTGATGACGATTCCTGCAATGAATATCTCCGCAAAGGTTTGCAGGAGTTGCGTGAATGGAAACCAGAAGAAGTTGAAGACGAAAAACGTTATTATAACTATACAGAAGCGTTTAAAGAACTGTTCATTCAGGAGAAAGTTTGTACTCTTCTACATCTAGCTCGAAGTGGAATTAAGATGGAAAATTACCAGTTCGTCACGCATTCAAACTTTTTTCATTATGGAGTTGGGAGAATAAAGGAGGATTGCCTAACCCTTTACATTCACTTAAATATACTATTGGCGACTGGAAAAATTTGCAAACCGGATGAATGGTATATACAGTGGAAACGATTTCGCAATGATGAAGTTATAAACCGGTACGATGGAAATTCGCATGCCCGCATGTATAAGGATTATTTTGAAAAAAATCCTAACTTTGAGGATTTGAATGGTTTGGGAACGCTTTTGAAGAAGCTCTTTCGGATGCTGTACTTTTATGATATGGTGATGGCCGAGAGAAATATAAACATATCTTGGGAGGATGAAGTATTACGGTGTGTGGGAAGCTACTTTTTAGATCACACAAATCCCTCTTACTCTGCTTGGCGAAAGCATATATACAATGAGTGATGTAATGTATTTTCAGTATTAATAAGTATTCTTAATTTAATCGAATGGTGTAATGCACACTTATCAATTGTACATAAGTTAATCGTAAGCACTTAAGTACCTACTTAACTATACAATATATTACTAATATGAACAATACTGTTAGGCTTCAAGTCAAATGTCAAATTAATTTAAACAGCAATAAATACGCCTATTGGTTTTATATCGTCTATAACAGTAAATATCGATAAGTTACAGATTATTGCACATTACCGATTTTGAATATCTACTTGTGCGAATGTTAAAGCTATCGTTTGTTTTCAATGACATTACAATTACAAAAAACTTGTAAATATTTTCTAAGTGTATCTCTTGAGTAAGAAATGATTGAGATCTATTGTCATTTTTTCCTTCGATGATTCTCCATATTACACGATATTATCACTGTATTGCTTGTGACACAACGATGATTTTCGTGGATCCTTTGACACCATCTGTAAGAAAAATCATCAATTACTATAGAAAGAAAGCATACTAGGTAAATCTCCCAATGAATATTTTAGTTTACCTCATCAATGAACTCGGCAATCTTTGGAATATAGTCTTTGCAAGTCCAAGTATCATTATGACTTCCCGGAAACCTCTGCAGTAGTTTCATATTAGCAGCACACTTTGAATACAGTTCATTCATCATCGAATTGTCATTTTTTCCTTCGATGATTCTCCATATTACACGATATTATCACTGTATTGCTTGTGACACAACGATGATTTTCGTGGATCCTTTGACACCATCTATATGAAAAATCATCAATTACTATAGAAAGAAAGCATACTAGGCAAATTTCCCAATGGATATTTTGGTTTACCTCATCAATGAACTCAGCAATCTTTGGAATATAGTCTTTGCAAGTCCAAGTATCATTATGACTTCCCGGAAACCTCTGCAGTAGTTTCATATTAGCAGCACACTTTGAATACAGTTCATTCATCATCGCAGGTGGCAGCAATTCATCATTTGTACCTGATATGAACAAAGTGGGACAAGCCACGGATCCAATTTTTTGAATGCTCTCAAACTGAAAAGAAAAAAATGTCATTTCATCTCTTGCGTTAACTAAATCGCTAACGTAAATAACTAACAGTTTTGGCCCAGTTATATTCACCCGATTTTTGTAACAGAATTTTGGCACCCATCGCAAAATTGCAATTTGAAACAGTTCCTTTGCTACCGCCGGAATGCTTGTAAATGTATTTTCCACANATCACGAAAGTCACAACGAGCAGCTAAGTCCACTGCAACTGCTCCACCTATATGTTACATTAATTAAAGCGTAAGTGAGATCTAGCAATTGACAAATTATACCTACACGAGAATACTATTACGATCTCACCCAATGAGCGTCCAAATAAAATGATCTTCTTAGAATCTAAGTCATCTCGCGAATCGATATATTCAAATGCGGCTTGAGCGTCAGCATACAGTCCCTTTTCTGACGGAGATCCCTAAAAATAAATTAGACATACACATAACATACATTATTGTTAAAAGTAAACATTTTAATTAATAAATAATTTAAGATGATGGCGGCATACCTCAGATCTTCCATACCCACGGTATTCAACCATGAGTACATTACAGTTAAGGTTAAAATAGAGAAGCTTCACGTTTTCCAGTCTTCATAAATCACAATAATAAACCATTACATTACTGTTAAAGCACATTGCAAGTCGTAGAGGTAAAACTGGTATTGTAAAATGAGTGACGCACCGGTGTCCAATGTTCCCAGCATTACCATGAAAGAAAACGATGGTGGGCACATTACGATTACTTAATCGATTCTGCTTGACTAGGTATCCATGAATTTTAACCCTGTCCTTTGTATGAATCCATACATCTTCGAACTGCATAGTATAGCGTGCGGGAGACTCTACAAATAGTCTAGAGTCACTTGGCATCTCCGGTTGGTAGAGAAAGTAATCTGTAATGTGGTAACTTAAGCCTACAAAAACAAAAGAAGCAAAGACAAGTTTAGTCTACATTTTAATTTAACCGGCTTACCATTATATAAAGACGAATAAACTAAATCAAATAGCAAAATTGCGTGCCATCAGGGAATTCTTCCCACATATCTTTCGGAACCACTAAATTTCTTAACAGTAATCTAGCAGCCACTGACGGAGAAAGCATTGAAAATGGACAAACTGGGAAACATTTATTGAAACGTCGACGAGTAACTGTTTGATAAATCGGCAATCGAGGAAGTGGTCGACGCACTCTCTTCCTCTTTTTCATAACGCGTTACTTCCCGATCCGGTTCTTCTGAGATAATGTCTTCGTTATTATTATTACAGTTACTCATTTTCTTGTAAGAGTTCAAGCAGGTGGGTCCAATAAAGCAATTATTGCAATGAGATTACATAAATTTAAATTTCACAAAATTGCATGAAAAGGACACTTGACTTGTGTCGAAGAAATATATTAAATTGTACACAATTTGAGCTAGTTTAGCAAAATTATTGTAATGTCCAGCTAACGAAATTGTTCAGTCAATGTTTACTCACTGGGCTAGCATGTTTTCTTCATTTCTAATAAAGTTAATTTTCTTTGATTGGAATATCGAAAGGAATAAATCCGAAATATAGATTCTACGCACGTATTACATAATTGGTAATTTTAATTGTATGTAATTATTATACTTTATCCCTTCCCTTGCAAATATTATACGTATTATTACAACCAGATATAGATTACTACAGCGACCGCTATAAAGGTGTTTGGTTTAATGTACCTACTATTATACGTATCATAATGCTTACTTAAGAATGCAGCTACAAAAATTAGATACGGCAGAATTCCACCATAGAACCAGGCAGCAAAGAAGAAAACGATGACGAAAGAGGAAGCCCATTTCCAAAGCTTGAAGATTATCTTCAAAAAAGTCTTCAAGATAGTCTTGAGAAGGG
>JAHZND010002258.1:0-15282 GCA_027744115.1 Acrocyrtus sp. NNG-2020
TTTTCACAACACAAAGCATTCTCTAATATCCCAACAGAGGGCTTACAAAGCAAAACAAAGCTAACAGAATTCAGACTTGAATAATTACTTACTTACGCTAAAACAAATACAAGCATTTCATACACACATAGGTATATAATATTGTACTAGAGAATAAATTCATTTTTATAATTAAACTAAATATTTCAGTCCGTCACAATTAAATTAATTTTAAACTAGTTAACTGTAAAAATTTATTTTTACTGCACACTTACCTTCAAAATCATTTAAAGAATTTAGAGGCTTGATAGTAATAGGATTTCCCATGAAATTCCGTTCACTAAGAATGTCTTTGTCCCTTCCAAGTTGTCAAATATTAAACATTATTATTTATTAATTAATAAACTTTTATTAAAATGCTGCATCAAACTGATTTTCCAAAATATTAATATTTAAAATTTAAAATTTAAGCATATTTAGTATGCAATAACTACATACCATGATCCGCCAACTTCCTGCACTGAAAATAAAACGACGGATTCCTTGGCGTTGTGCACCATTTCTGTTAGGAGTCCAAATGAGGAGAGCCACAACGCCAGTTCACGTACTAGTGTTCTTGTCCATGTCCAGAATCCCCTTTTATCACTTTCCGAATTAAGGCACTCACCACTAACTACGTAACAGTTACCTTCAGCATTGCCACGAAATTTACGCGCTACTTTCTCCTCGCTACTACAAAAGTATTTACATGTTGCTTGCTCCTGATGTTCCGTTGTGCTAAGGTGTTTTATCCATTCCTGATATGTATCCGTTTTAAAACTTTTTGCGCATAGCTGGCACTTAAACTTTATAAACCACATTTTGCACAGCTTAGCCTCACATTAGAAAATTATTTTTTAAATCTTTAAAAGAATTTACAAGTAACTTTTTAAAATTTCTTTGTCTGTAAAAATTTTTTAGCCTAAGTAAAAGACAGCAGTACAGAGCTCTCAACACGATAGTGATAGTAGTAGAAGCGGCGGCAGCCAACTTAAAAGCGCATTTAATCATAAGAGCGTGAAATCATAGAGATGTAAATTTTCTTTGTGTTGATTTTGCTCAAGGACTAAAAAAGGCGCCAAGTATTTTAATACTGCTTTTTGGCTCTAGCCTTAGCGCTGCAAATGTTCCAGAGGCTTTCTACTTTGTTATTATTATTTCCAGGATTTTTTTTCGATATATGATCTCACCATGGTAAGGAGATCGTTGGGGCTAGTCTTTTGATTGAGGTACAATATAAGTATATTAAAAATTCATTGCATCTGGTTGATACAATTTCAGACAGAAAAGGTGGATTGTGGTGCTAGGTACATAAATGAGAGATGAAGCTAGCTCCAAATGTCCAGAAGTTTGCAGGTGTGCTCAGAATGTGCTTTGTATGTGCGAATAAATTTAGACTTTATAATTCACAGTAGTGCGAAGTCATGCTAGTCATTCAGAGCTGAAAGAAGTGTGTAGAATGTGTGGAAAATTTTTTAAAATAAAAAATGTGAATTTTTATATGCCTGCTCCTTTGGAAGAGAAAATGAACTGAGAAGTAATTACAAAATTTTCATGCTCCATGAGCTATATGCAATTGGAGACAATGACGAATAGCTTTGTTGACGAAATAAAATCAAGGTTTGAAGGCAATGCGCACGCAGGTAAGTAGGTAGGTATATACCTGAATACATCTCGTAAGGATGACAAAGCAAAGATGTTACTCAAGAAAGGACTCAAATCACAACCACTGCACTAGCGGACATACCTAATTGCTTTTGTCTGGTGATCGACAACACAAGGTCATTCATTTCTTATCGGAAGCCACATCACCATCTATAACAGTGCAAATGCAGAGTTTTATATGCAATCATCAGCTCTCCAGCATACTCCAGCGTTTTCACGGAAATATGTACCTATGCACACAACTCCACATTTTTATGTAAGTTTATCGTTTATACTTACATCATCGTCACATTATATGCACTTTTAGAATCTTTTTGTTGATAAAACTACACCGAAAGTCAGTGGAAGCTTGTGGCTTCCACTGACTATCGTTTTACAACTTTTACATGATTTTTGCCAATTTTGCACTTCAGCGAGGCCTACGAATTTGCTCACCGTCATACGCAGTCAGTTCAGATTTCATATTTTAATATTTATCAGCCAGCATCAGCACCAAAAAAGATTACTTTTAAAATCTTTGTTGCATTTCAGAGCACAAGCAGTCAAACGGTGTGGACTTGTGGAGCTGTAGAAGCACAAGCGGAGTGATAGTTGTACTTGCATATATCTGAACAGAATGCCAAAAAAGAAAGCTTTTTTCATTCTACGCCTCCCTACCCCACTAGACCAGCACTGGGTGCTTGCTGCTAGACGATGCAGTGTAGATGTGTGGATTTGTTTTGATTTTGCTCGCATGTAGCACGAGATAGGTGATCATCTGTTCCAGGAGAAAAACAAACGAAGCAAAAATTGTTGTCATTTCTCAAAGCCGCAAAACTGTGAGTAATTTTTTAAAAATTAAATTATGTCACCGATTGATACTGCTTTATAATGGGAGGTGATAGCTCAGAAGAAGCAGATGCTAGGTGCATTTTGTGCTGCAGTTACTTTAAAAGTTTTAAAAATGTGAAAAATAAAAATATTTACAAATCGAAAAAGGATGGAGATGGTCATGAGAACCTTCTGAAGGCGTTGAGGACTTTTTACAAGCTGATTAGTGATAATGAAGAGGACGAGGAGGAGGAAGTTAGTGCCTTTAATGAGAAGTTGATTTCTATTAAAATGAAATTACTTTTGGGCGGTAACTTCTGCTGTGGTGAGTGTAGTGACACACATGCTAGAGCTTTTACGATTGCAAGAGCTTATCGAAGAGACTGAGGTAAGGTTGCGAAGTGACAGTGACAGATGATACATACAAGTACATTAAAATAAACTGAAACAATTTGTGAAAAAATAAAATTTGAGGTGGAATGTATATGCTCTTAAATATCAATGAAATACTTGAATTAGACGATTTTATTTAAACTTTTTAGCGACAACGGGATGGAGTTCTGAAAGCATTAAAGCTGGCACTGAAAGGTGCTCCAAACTTACCTGGTACAAAATGCGAGGTAGCTGATGACTCACTTAGTCTTTCCAGTACAGACGACACTGGATTTGACTTTGATGGTGAAAGTCTTGGAAGTATTTGGAGTGAGGCGGGGCAAGTTTCTTCAAATCCCGATTATTCAGAAGATGCTGAACCAGAAAGCCTGGAAACGAAAATCAATCTTTCAGTTCTTCACCATTTGGAGGAATCCCTTCCCAATCGAAATAGTAGAAACGCTCTACAACAGGCTCAATTAGATGCAGTTGCAAAAATTAAGCCTCCATCAAAAGTGCGAAGGATCGATCTTCCTAAATATCAAAGTATTAAAGACTGCTCAGTCAAACTCATACGACTCAGCACAGAGGAAATACAAAATCTAAGCCGTGGCAATAGTCAATGTTTCATTGATAGCAAACTTCCCGAAAAAGGTTACAACAAATTGGCTCCGCTGAAGACGAGAAATGCGCCCCAGCAGAAAAAGAGAGTGTATTATTATATCGTCAACGAAGAAATGCTTCTCCTCCTCTGTACCCCAATCAAATTCACGGTGACTCAAGTCGAATGTCTGGAAACGGATTGTTCACATGTCGTAACTGGCTCTGATTTTAGGGCTTTGGAGGAAATGAAGTCACATGTTGTTACCAACCACGAGCCTTTCTACGACTGTAAGTTATGTTCTGTCCACTAAACTACTTTCATATTAAAATACTATTTTAATTTTTAATATATTTCCAATCCTTAATTAAAATATTTAATTGCTGTATTTCTATTTTTAGCAAAAATCATTGCACGGAATTGTCCCTTTTGTAGAGTATCCTTTTCCAATGGATTGCATCTGCGACTTCACCTCTTCAGCGAACACATGGACAATGAAGTTCAACTTGCTAGCCGTCTAGTTCTCTGCGAAAGCTGCGGAAGATCAATTCAGTACGGGGCATACCCTCAGCACGTGTGGCACCATAAATCTACTGAGGATATGGAACTGGCAATCATGAATGGCGAGAAGATTCCTACGCGTGTAAAAGTACCTGCTTCTATTAAACTGCTTTTCTCAAAACTAAAAGGAACCAAAAGTCTGGAAGTTACGAAGCCAGTCAAACCAGCTAAGACAACTCCTATACCGAAATGGGAAAATAAATCACAGAAAAAAATTATTCAAAATGTTCCAGCAAAGTTAAAGTCAAAATTGAAGCAAAAGCTTGTGAACACCACAATCTCCAAATTAAGGGAAAGGACAAAGCTTCAAAAAACTCGAATTTACAAAAATAATCCAATTGAGACGGAGAAGATCCAAATGCAAAACACGATCGAATTATTTTGGCTACTACGGGACGGTCTTCTATGTCATGATGGCGTTCCGATTGAGTACACTTCCGTAAAGTTCATCTGTAAAGAAGAAGACTGTGGGGCTCAAATTTGGGGAACTGACAACGAAAGTTTTATAAAGCTCCGAAATCATGTCAAATTCACTCATCGACGGGCACCGGATGTTCAAATCCCACGAGATTGTCCAATGTGCAATGACAGTTTTCAGGATGTTGGAAAATTAAAAGAACATGTCATCAGAGAGTATGATCCACCTGCAATCTGCACCCACTGCTGGGAGCCATTTCAGAGCCATGAAGATCTCATCAACCATTCCCTCTCGCACAAAAATAAATCGGAGACATGCGAACAGTTAAAAGTGCCGAAGAAAAAGAGCCCTATATTTTATATTATTGACCAAGACTTCCTATTGCTCCTTTGTACCCCGATTAAGTTTCAGAGGTCCGAACTCCAATGTCTAGAGGGAGACTGTTCTCATGTTGTGACTGGCTCTGACTACTTTGCTCTGGAGGAAATGAAATCACATGTGGAGGTTAACCACGAGCCGTTCTATCCTAGTAAATACTATTCAGATTTTTGTTCCTTCACTATTTAAAACATTTTACATAACATTATTTATATTATACGTATTTACTATTATTAATATTTTAAAATTATTTTTTTTCAGATAATGAAATTCTCCAGAATTGTCCAATTTGTAAGTTGTCATGCTCCACCGGAAAAAAAATTAGACAACATATTTTAAATGAACATGGTAATAATGGAGTGGAGTGCCAAATTACATCCCGACTAGTTCTCTGTGAATGTTGTGGAAGGTCAATTCAGTATGGAGCCTAACCTTCAGCACGTGTGGACCCACAAGTCTGCTGAAGATATGAAACTTGACATTATTAACGGCGAAACTGTTCCGTCACGTATAAAAATACCTGCTTCCATTCAACGGATGCTGGAATATAAGGAGAATATAAAAATATCTGATGGTAACGGGACAGACGGAGGGACTGCTGAGGAAAATGCCGTGACAAATTTTTCCCAAACAGAATTAAATTTCAACTGTGATGCTGCACAGCCAATATCAAAAGCAAAGAGAAAGGTTGTGAAGAGCACGAAGTTGAAAGTTGTTGCAACCGAGCAGGAGCAGGACGAGGATATAAAAGTGAAGTCCGCAGATTTGTTCTTACAACTTCGAGATGGGCTTCTTTGCCACGATGGAATTCATATCGAATACTCATCCGAAAAATTCATCTGTAAAGAAGAAGGCTGTGGGGTTCAAATTTGGGGAACTGACAACGAAAGTTTTATAAAGCTCCGAAATCATGTCAAATTCACTCATCGACGGGAACCGGATGTTCAAATCCCACGAGATTGTCCAATGTGCAATGACAGTTTTCAGGATGTTGAAAAATTAAAAGAACATGTCATCAGAGAGCATGCTCCGCCGGCAATCTGCACCCACTGCTGGGAGCCATTCCAGAACCACGAAGATCTCATCAGCCATTCGCTTTCGCACATTATTACACCGGAGGAAACTGATCGTTTAAACGTGTTGAAGAAAAAGAGCCCCATATTTTACATTATCAACGAAGATTTGTTTCTGGTCCTCTGCACTCCAATTAAAATTCAGAAGTCTAAGCTCCAATGCCTGGAGGGAAATTGTTCTTTTATTGTTGCTGGCTCTGGTTACTATGCACTGGAGGAAATGAAGTCACATGTTGTCATTAACCACGAACCGTTCTACAAAAGTAAGATTCATTGTTACGCTATTTCCTTTTTTTACGCGAAGACAATTTTAATAATTTCCAAATAAAAATCCAAGTTTGGTTGTTTTCCAGGTAAAAACATCCACCAAAAATGTCCAATTTGTAAGCTGTCATGCTCCACTGGAAAAAGATTTCGACTTCATATTTTAAATGAGCATGGGAATAATGGAGTAGAGTGTCAACTTGCAAGCCGTTTGGTTCTATGTGAAAGTTGTGAAAAGCCAATTCAGTACGGATCTTACCTTCAGCATGTGTGGACCCACAAATCTGCTAATGATATAGAGCTGGGCATCATAACAGGGGAAAAAGTTCCGGCTCAAGTAAAAATACCAGCTTCTATTAAACGGCTTCTGAAGAATGTAAAAATACGGGATGGTAGTGGAGAACAAGAGACGACCTCTGAGGAAAATGACTTGACATACTTTTCGGAGGTGGATTTAATTAAGAACTACGCTGACTTAACTTCAGCAGCTTCGAAGTCCATAACGGAAAGAAAGAAGTTTCTAGCCATTTCCAGTGTAACTAAAAATAAGCCCAAAACTGTCCTAAACCTGAAGCGAACTGAATTGTTCTTATTACTCCGAGATGGGCTTCTTTGCCATGACGGGATTCCTATTGAATACTCATCTGAAAAATTTATTTGTAAGGGAGGGGGTTGTGGAGCTCAGATTACGGGGCTGGATAACAAAAGTTTTAATATGCTTCGGGCACATGTGAAATTCACTCATCGACGAGACCAAGAAGTGCAAATCCCACGAGATTGTCCAATGTGCGGTGAAAGTTTCCAGGAAATTGTAAAACTGAAAGAACATATTATTAGCGAACATGCTCCATCTGCAATTTGCACCCACTGTTGGGAGCCATTCCCGAACCATGAAGACCTTCCAAGTCACTTACTTTCACATAGTGAATCCGAGAAAATTGCGCAGCCAATGGTAAACAAAACTAATCCAAAGTATCCTCGACGAATAAAACTTAACGGGAGATATTCGTGCGGCTCGTGCCCAAAAGTTTTTAAATTTCCTGCCGTACTTCGAGCCCATGAATTGATCCACATTCCAAAGGAGCTCCGAGAGCACATTAAATGTCCTGACTGTGAGCAGCAATTTTTAAGCCAAGTCGCGCTTCGAGGCCATATTGAAAGGGTACATAGACCTGATCTGATAAAGCGAAAGAGGGAATGTCCAATTTGTGGAAAGCAGTTCCACTACAGACAAGCTGAAGGTTTCAAAAGACACATGAGAACCCATTCTGGTGAGAAGCCTTGGATTTGTGAGATCTGTGGAATGAGATTTAGAGCAAATGCGCCATACAAAAAGCACAAACGGTGTGATGCACTCCAATGAACGCCCTTTCCAATGTGAATTCTGCGAGGTGAATTACAAATATTCAGGGAATCTAACCAGGCACAGAGAAGCCGCTCATAAGGATCTTATTCCGGAAGTAAACTTAGAGTTAAAGATGAAGTTCACCCTTCCGGAGTACCGGCCTGATTTCATCGGTCCGAAGATTGCGTATCCCTGTGACTTTTGTGAAAAAGTATTTCAGTTGCGATCCAGAATGACTAAACATGTAAAAATCCACCACTCCTCAGTTTGAAAGTATGTATGCATGTACGCAAAAATTAAGCAGCCAAGAAAATAAAAACCAAAATAATAATTTGCAAAAATTTAAAAAGGAATGGATAAGATTGATCTCAGGTAAATTATTTATCTCTTCATCGATATTAAAAAGTTTATTATTACACGATCATGATCATCTCATAATTCGCATCCATTATCCTCATATATAATTTTCCTAAAATGAGAGAAATGAAAATAGATCTCTAATAACAAATTAGTAAAATGCAAGAGATCATGCCCATGCCCGTATAAGTTAAACGAAAGGTAATGAAGGAAGGGCAACAGGTTGTTTAAAAAAACTGCTTATGAGAAATTTTCGTCCTTTGTTCTGAAAATTTTATTTCCCCAGCAGATACTACAGACAGACAAAGCAGCAGTCAAGCAAAAGTAATAAAAGTATAGTCAGCCCTACACATGGGCATAATAAATTTTTTGGGTGATGATAACACAGCACTGTATTCATGCCAATTGTACCACTGTACCAGTCAGGGCGAATACAATGCTTGGATTGCTACTCTCCTTCCAATTCATTCAGCTATAGTCAATGTATCGCTGCGCTGTGAAGAGTGTACGTGAACAGCATAGCAAAAAGTGAAAAGATAAATTCACTGAATCGTGCACAGTACACGTACAGTCCCATGCTGTAGCTGAAAAGCAGCTGTGAGTTGCCGGTTTGATTTTTGTCGAGTACATTACAAAATCAAAACAAACCAAACTGACATTAATTTCACGCTCAAGTTTTTACTAATTTTAATTTGTTTCTGAAAATTTATGTCATCCTGTAAAAGTTTATTAACTGTAGATAAGCAAACAACTTTAGTGGAAATGGAAGTACTTTTTTAAAGACTGAATATCTTACTATTATGTAGTGAATTGTTTACAATGTTAGAGCAAAAATTTAATTTTTTAGAGCTGGAAATCTAAAATTTAATTTTTAAAATGGGAGTTACCTTCAAGTGTGAGTTGTGTAAGGCCAATTTCGAAACTGAGGTGTACAATGAGTGGGTAAAGCATCTGGGTACGAGATTGCACCAGCAGCGGGCGATATTAACGTATTTTCGTAGGGAGGAGGCCATGGAGGAATTTGGCCGAGTGGTGGCTGAAAAAAATCTAGGACGCAGCTATGTACTTACTGGAGAGTGTCTTTACAAGGACAGTGATACAAGAGGGTCATGGACAAGAGGGGAACTGGCGATGTGGCTCTCCTCATTTGGAGTCTTAACGGAAGTGGTTCACAACCCGAAGAAATCTGTCGTTTTATTTTCAAATGCAGGGAACTGGTGGACGATGGTAAAGTTGGAAGGAGCTGCAAAATAAAAAATATATGCTTAAATAATTTTATTAGTATTGGAAAATACCGGCTTTTATAAATGAAGAGGTTAAATATTTTCAATTTTTGTCTACTTAAAAAGGACCAAGGAAATTCTTAGTGAGCGGAGCTTCATAGGAAATAGTATCACAATCAGGGAAATAGGTTCTTTAAATGTATTATCGCGTAAGTGGGCCTTAAAGTAAGAGGTTAAATATTTTCAATTTTTGTCTACTTAAAAAGGACCAAGGAAATTCTTAGTGAGCGGAGCTTCATAGGAAATAGTATCACAATCAGGGAAATAGGCTCTTTAAATGTATTAGCGCGTAAGTGGGCCTTAAAGTACAGGTAAGTCTGTTAATGAATATTAATTTTAACAGTTAACTAAAAAAATAAATAAGTTTACAAGTTTTAATTTTTAATTTGTGTTTTATTTTAATTTTAAATTTTATTTTTATTATTAGAAGGAGAAAATCAGACTGAAAATCTTAAAAACTGTGCAGATAGTCAGCAGCCAGCAGATGATCCCCACGGACCCCCATCTTTTGGAAGTGGAGAATCAAAGGACTTTAACATGCGAAGTGATACTGCTAGCATTTCCAGTTCCACTGTTCAAGTCAAAGAAAACAATGAAGAGGGTAACACAAAAAAGAAAACTAAAAAGGCAAAACAGGAGGCTAAGTTAAATATAAAGAAAGAAACTGAGGCTGCTACCACTGATCTATCTTCACCGACTATTCTTCAAAAAAGTCAAAATAAAATACCATCTACAAAGAATATCATTTACAAGTTATATACCCGTTTTGGAATAACCAACCTGCATTAGCTACTGGAAAGGCAAAGAAATGGAAAAGGAAGAGGTTAGAATCGTCTCTCATCAGGGGGCAGGACCATCTCTCTCACTCCATGACTCAATTGCCTTTCAGATGAATGTGTCCGTCAGTCTTTGCAATGCCTACATGAAAAAAAAATGAGAAAAACGCTCTTCCCGAGTTTAGTTTCAAAGTTTGCGTGAAAGTCGACCTGAGCAGTGATGACAATCGCCCGCAGCTCTTTGTTTTATTTGAAGATGGGGTACGATAATTTTTTAAAATAAAAATGTTTGCTCTGACTTTGATAACAGAAATCAAATTCTAAATTAATAAAATCAATTTATTTCAGGAGGAAGGAGGGAAGCAGGGACATGGCAATGACTTTTCCCGAGGAATGCACACCCTCTCAGAAATAATGAAGGAAGCGCTGCCAAACTATGTCAATTATCGTATGGCAAAATGGCTAAAGGTGGGCGCACCTCTACATATTGTACCAGCTGCAGCTCCCTTTAAAAGTGGAAGTAATGCAAGGGTAGGTACACGGAAATCCCCCAGAATCAATGCGGCGACAAATTCCAAAGAGGTAATGGCGGCGGGAAGCAAGAATAAAAAGCTTAAAGAAGTAAAGCAGTAAAGGCAACTTCGGAGAATTTTGTAAATATAATAATAATATAATAAAAAAAGCTTGTTTCACTTTGAAATCATTTCAGATGTTTAGGTATCAATAACGATTTTTTACTCCACTTGTAAATATTGAAACTACAGTGATATCGTTTAATAACCTTAAGGGTAAATAATCTAGACCCTAGCTAATAAATCTGTAATGTGAATAATTGTCTTGTCAAAGTTTTCAAATAATTTCTTAACTCTAAATGTTTACATTTTTGTAATCCTGCATAAACGCTTTCCTTACCTACTTTTACTGCGTAATAATAATAAACAACAGCGAAGGCAGATATAACTGTTTAAATTGAACTTGGACAGAGCATCGCAATAAAAAACTTCGTCTTCCAAACTCTAGTTATTTACTTTAACTATGTTAGCTTATGAGTAGTGAAACCAATGTGGCGTGTTAAGTAATTTTAAAAACCTCTTAGAAAGAAAACTATTAAAATATCAAATTGTTTCTCATCATAAGAGAAAATTTCGATTACTAGTTTTCCAGGCGACGAATTTTAATTTTCAATTTTCCGCCAATCCGCCAATGAGGTAGCCAGTAATTTGAGTAATTCCACAATCCACAAGTGGAGATACATATACCTAATTATAGCTTTTACAGCTCGACAAACATCTTGACAAGGCATTGGAACAATTTTTACATTTAGAATTTTCTTAAATATCATTTCGCTACTTATACTATTCCTACGTTGGCTGCACGAACTTAAATATTGCCCACAACACGACAAGTGGAATTCTGCTTATCAATAATTGGAGTGATACCACTTGGGTTGATGGAGCGGATTGTAGAATCAAGAATGAATGATAAAATGATTGGAGGGTCAGCCAGCATATCTGTTGAAGTTAGCTTCACAAGGAAGGCTGAAAAAATCCAAAACAGTAGAATTTTACGGAAATGTTTGCTGATATCTTCCAATCATTGCGTATTTAAAGTGAAATGACGCTAGTTTTAAATTTCAAGTTTTTCTCCTATTGTGTTCTTGTTCCTAATATTTGGTTCCAATGTAATTTTATCCATTATGCACACATTCTAATTCTTATAGGCGCATCGGAACTAGCCGAGAAATAAAAAAAGAATGGATGATAGTATGATATAGAGTACAATTATTTTATCTAGTGATATTTGCGTTTTCTTGCGAAAACAGTTAAATTTGGTTTCATTTCATTTTTCAAAAATAATATAACAGAAACTCTTGTTGGGAGACAAGAAAATGCAGAATTCACGAACTGTGGCTGGTTGACACTAAAGTAAGTGGCACGCTGTTCAAGATTTTCCAAGCTTATTCCGAGTTAGATCTACATACGAGTTGCCGCCAATTTCCACTAGTTCAATGTTCTCACTTCCCTTTTCCTCTGGCTCATTCAGAAGATCCTCGTCCTTATTAAGCAACAGGTGAGATAATCGTGCTCGTGCTGCCTCATCGTTCTCATCTAGGATCGCGTGTTCCTCAAAATTATTTATCTGGCATCTACTCCCAAGTCGTCTGTAGTAGTTGTCAACGCTGAGCATTTCTTCTGGACGATCCTGCTTAGAAGCTAGTCGACGAATCAGCTGCAATTCGTCCTGACAAGTAAAGTAGAAACTACCAATTAGGTACTTAATTTATTTTTAGTACTTTCAGTTTGAGAAGGCAATTGAGAGTTACCTCAGGAGTATACATTGGTAGACGCATTAGCTCATCCCCTGGAATACAAATATAGTAGCTTGGGTTTTTACGCATGTCCGTGAATTTAAAAACCAACTGTTGAAAAGTTGGTCTAGCTTCGGGATCTGCCAGCCACATCGTAATCAATTCTTTATACAAATCTAGAGAGCAATTCATCGGTTGTTCTAAGCGTTGTCCTTCTTGGATGGCGTCCGTTAATTTTTCATAAGATATATCGTTGAAGGGAGCCTCCCCATAAGTCAAAATTTCCCAGACGGCCACACCTAAAATGGAAAGGTGAAGAGGAGGAATGAAAACTGACTACAAAATATTGTGCTTGTTCTATTAAAATTGTAAATCGTTTTATTACCGAAGGCCCACACGTCGCTTTTGTGAGAGAAAGTTAAGCTCTGAAGACACTCGATAGCCAACCATTTGATTGGGAGTAACTCCTGCTCTCCCTTGAAATCACACTCGTTCGCACTCAGCATTTTGGCGAGACCAAAGTCGGTAATTCTGATGGACAAGGGTGTCTCCAACAGTACATTCCTGGTTGCAAGATCACGATGCACCAGCCGGCTTCTTTCTAAGTATTCCATCCCTAAATAGAGACGCAAATTGTGAAGGCGTAAGTAATAAATTGCCATTTTGGAAGTTGCGTAACGTTTCGTTTCCTCTGGTCCGCACTCTCCGTTAAGAACTTTCAAAGCGACTAGAATTTTGACGCCTTTCTGTGGTAGCCAAACACCCTTGTAGACTGTTCCGAAGAATCCACTTCCCATTACTTGATCTCTTCTCAACTTACTCTCTCGAATTAATCTAAGCCTGCTGAGATTTGGCTGTAAAGAGTGCTCATGGCGTTCTTCTGGACTTTGCGGGACATCAATGGTATCTTCATCCTTCTCTTGGGAAAGTTTTCTTTTAAAGAACCGAATACCAAGAACAATGCCCACTACTATAAAGGTAATTCCGACACCAATAATTACGGGTACGATAGTGTTCCATGGCAGGACTGAAACATCCTGACCACATGCTCCAACGCATAAGCAGCCCTCTACGTTTGGCCCCCAACACTGGTTTCGTGCACATTGCTCACTGCAAACTCGTCCCTCCTTTCGACACTGCTGCTCCGGATTGTTACCGTTTACGTAGGCAAACTGGTCAGTGATGGCTGACCAGTTTACACTTTTTACGTAGCAGAGGTTCTCGTTGTTGTAGATGCCAACTTGTCCACCAATTTTTCTTAGCTTTCTAAAATCTAAGTGCGACAAGGACGTATTGTACACCTTTAGAGTGTACGGGATAGACCAGTAGTAAGAGCAAGGGAAGGTGCGCCTTTCAATTACTTCTATGCTCCGAAAGTAGGTAACAATCGACGGTGAGATCTGTGAAGTCATCCCTTCTATTTCAATGCGACCTTGGACTTGTTGCAGAGAGCTAAGTACATTAAGTTCCTCAGAATCCATCGGGCGGCTATACTTGGTGTAGTTATACCGTTGAGTTTGGCCTCCTTCAAAGGTGGAAAGTTCAATACGAATGTCTCCGTCGAAGATTGTGCAGTTTTGAAAGTGTGCAATATTATCAGCTTCGACTTCGGGGAACATGTCTGATAGAGCGCGACACTTTTTGTCCGGAGGTGCCACTGTCTTGCAGACGCCTCCTTTGGCTTGCTTATCTTCAGGGCAAAAAGCTAGACATTCCTTACCTTCGTTCATTAAAGTTCTGCCAGGGCAAGAACTGGAACAGAATGCCCCGGCCACGGACAATTGCCCCGAGGGGCATCTGCTGTGGCACTTTCCGCCGAAGTATACCCCTTTGCACGAAACGCAGTCACTGCTCTTTGGTCCATTACATCCGCCCGCACATAATGAATGGCAACATTCGTTTTTACCATCGCCAAAGCACATTTGTTCTCCGCATTTTGAATTGCAATTTAACTTTGTCATTGTCTGACACTTAGCGGGTCCTCCACCCCAGCATCCTCCCTGGCAACTGTGATTGCACTCCTCACAGCTCATGCTGGAATAATTAGCAAACCCATCTACAAATTTGCCCGCTATCCAACCAAAGTAAGGTACGACGTACTGAAATTTGGAGCCGTTTTCCAACATAATCTCATTCCAATTTAGTCTCTCCAAACTACAAATTTGTGTCATGGAGTAAATGGCGACATTTCCCTTTGTGATCTCTGTTAGAACGGGAAACTCGAGCGAGACTATTTCAGACTCAACAACCAATACAGCGTGCTCAGACTCATGCGGGTGGAGTCGAAATAACGACTGTCCTCGGATGATGCGAAGACTTTCGAAAGTGACCTTGTTCCACACAACGTTGCTGATGAACACGTATCCCGTTACTTCTTTAATGTGGCGCAGAAATGAGAGCCCAGAGTTTCCTTGTGAAGAGTCCCACTGACGGATTCCGAAAATCTCCAAATTTCCTAACACATGCGTACAGTTTTCATACCGTGCCCGATAGTCGGTAAGGCACTCATTTGTCAGCGAATCCCAGTAATTTCTTTCCGTTCCTCGAATATTTGTGCCCAAACACACTTTCACAGTCTCGCTCAGCACTATTGGCGTCACCACAGGAGGTGCTAATAGAAGCATATTTAAAATGGTTGACAAAAACGTAGTTTCCATTACTGACCGCGATCCAGTTTGGATTTATTCAGAGTAGACAATGGTAAAAGGACATCGACAATTGTTAGTTTGGGGCATCCGAGAATAATCAACGCTGCGCTGGAATGTCGTTGTCGTCGGCTTATTGGCCTTCGACGACTAGAAGTATACACAAACTAATTGTATCAAAATATATCAAAGATAGTAAGATATCAAAATTCTCGGAACGACAGACGACAGAGAATGGATTAACAAATCTCAACATGGCTTGTGTTCGACTACTAACGAAAAATGTTTCACTGACTTGGCTTGGCTTAAAGTATACATATTGGGGAATGCAGCAGTGTACGCCTAATGTCCACTATCCATCAATATTTGAGGTGGATGGATGAATGGATAAAATGGATAAAATGTGGC
>JAHZND010002259.1:0-14680 GCA_027744115.1 Acrocyrtus sp. NNG-2020
TTCATGAAGGAGAAAATTTATGCTGGGGATTTCCCCCACTCCACTGATTCTATATAGGTACGATTGTTTTATACCTTTTGATATAGGTATGCATCTAATTTCATTATCACACTTTTCAGTCGTATCTCGGTCGACGAACTCCACCTGAACTGAAAACCAGTCAGTGGTCTCAGTAGTGATGATGGGGCAATGTGAATGTGACATGGATTATTGGATACAGTTTAATGAAGAACGGAAAAAAGGATTTTAAGTTCAGCCAATGAAAGTTTGTCGTACCTTGGGTGACAAGTGGGATTTCCATTTTTTGTAGTTGTGACCTGGTGCAGTAATGTAACATGCTAATTCTATCTTTTCAAATACTGTAGCCGCCCCTTTTCTGAGTAATTCTTGGTATTCTACTAACCAACCCGAGTTCGCAAACTTCTAAATTGCAAGTAATAATTGGGTTTGGCAACTATTAAGTGATGAGTCAAAAACCAGTCACAGTCACAATCGTGTTATGCGATTATCATGAAAGCAGAGAACAATGTTTTATATTTTTTTGATTTGTTCGTGGCCACCTGGCCATGTTGAAGGTGACTAGTACCACATCAAAACTTTCTATATTATTAAGGTATTCCCCTGGGGAAAGTTGTGATTTGTTTTAGATTTAAGGTAGCTTTATAGTGAAATGCCAAACATATTGCCACTTGATGAATTGGTCATGTCACGACATAGATAAAGATACATTTAAAGCAATTAGATTGATTTTATTTTTTTATAAGCTTGAGGTTTTCAGATGTCGCATTATCAGATTTTACTTGCGTAGTAATATATAGAACTAAATTAGTGTCTTAATATTAGCATACCTAAATGCTCATAGATATATCGCTATTATGTCCATGTAGAAAGTACAAAACAATAAAATTATATTTTACGAGAGCTAAAATTGTACATTTTGAGGGAGAAGTAAGAGAGGTAGAATGCTACTAATTATATTTAAAATTGGCAGATGCAGTTCACTTTCCTCCACCCTTTGGTATCGATAGTCTGCCCATCGGTTACTTCTGTTAGTGGATTTCCTCTTCGTTGTAAATCAGAAACGAGTTGATTTCAAACGGGAATTTTTGACTAGGTACAGGATTGTAGAGAATGGATGTTCCATCACAGTCTTTCTTCTCGAAAATGCGTAATTTTAATCCTTCCGGTTTTGTCATCGACACGCCATCGGTGGATCCGTCTAAATTAATGTTAATGCAGCGAGTTGACCCAGGCTCAATTGAAATTTCGTGCTTGCCTGAAATGAAATAGTTTTAAAAGTTAAAACAAAATGTATTGTTTGGGTAAATAAAATTAATTTAATTAGTGTAATGGGGCTTTTCTCTGGAGGGCGATTGAAATTAGGAAAATAATTTTGACTTTTATGCAGAAACAAAAAGAAGACCACTGCGATATTAACACTACTACATATGAGATATAATATTTCAAGATGTAACCTATTTATAATTATACCTTTATTGCTGCACGTCAAGAACACAATGGAGATAAAGTCCTTTGGCTTATCACTACCACGCACATTTTTTGCAGTCTTCTCTGGCAAAGGAATCGGAGATGACTTAGTCATCCCAACTGCGATGACCATAATTAACAGCGCGATTACCGAAAGCTTTCCCATTTTGGTCATTTTTGTGACGGAATCGTTACAAGAAACTTCACTTTTTAAAACTTTTTTCGTAAATCCAAATTTGTCAAGCTAAGCTCCCACCAACAACTGGCTCTCTGACACATTTGAACAGTGAAAGACTTTATAAATTTACTTGGTCCCGATTAAAAGCTGTAACATAATAAAATATTCTTTTGTAAAAAAGGTGTTTCTTCTCTCGCTTGATTTTGAAAACTGATACTCTTCCGAAAGTTAAATTCCTCTTTTTATGTCGGCCACCTTTTTTTGGAGGAGAGCTCTGTCGCGTACACACTCATGTGAGCTAAACGTTTTACGGAAGAGTGACTCACCATAGTTGATAGTGTGCACTACCTCTAGTCGGCAGCTTCACTGCCGGCAGTGAAGCTGCATTGCCTACTATAAAGGCCGAGAAACTACGTCAATAATTTTTTGACTACTTCGGCAGACAACTGTTCACCAACTAATAAGATTCACCTAAATCTGAAGAATGCAGCAGTTGTCATCGCTGTCTCATCTTCTTTTCATTGCAGTACTACCACTTACCAGGGAGCTCAGCCAAACCCCAGAACATATAAGTTCGCAGAAATCCGTGCCTAGCCGGCAGCACATGCATTCCTTAACTTTTAATTCAAAACTGCACTCATCTCAATTTCCAAGTGAAGGGCTGATATCGCCATGCTTTCATCTTCAGATCCACTCAAATCTGCACATCACCACACCGGCGCCCTGTCATCGTCATCATCTTTATCTTTGTATTAGATTCTCCTTTACCAGTAATTTCCATTTTTGTTACTGGCTACGTGCTAGCAAATTTTTTAGCTGAAACATAAAACGCTTGTTCATTACAAGTTCATCCGGACCGTTCACTTCATGACATCTTCAATTTATATACATACTAGTTGGAAGACGCGTGCCAAAATGCTACAATGAAATGCAGCTTTAAACACATTGTCGGTATGCTGCTAACTGTGAGTGCGCCTAAAGCAATTCGATAAGTAGCAATTTTTGCGCGCATAGATTCAGCATAACATAGCTACGTTAACTGCTAATCCTAATAAGATTACTACTCACCAACACTCTTCGATGTATGCATGTGTTAGCGTAAAAAAATTGCCAGTTTTTCTTATACATTTACCCACATCAAAAGAGCAAATGACAGTAGGCACCTAAATACTAACTGGCAATGCAATATGAGCGAAGAAGGATTATTGATGGGAACCGAGGCGAGGACGATTACAGCGGCCGTGCTCTGACAGGACCAGTACAAGACACGAGGACCATTTCTCAGTAAACAAGTAGGCATTTCTACGTAGCCAAAAATAATGAATATGTGCCTAAGCCTAGACATGAAAATGCTCTAATAGCATCATTTCTTAAGCACTAACTAACTTTAGTTTTTATATCGTATACAATTTTATATCCATTCCATACCCAAAATAATAGACCAATTCTTGTGATTTGAACATATTTACTGGTCGATACATGGTAGATGATTTTAGAAAGAGAATTTTTGTAAAGATTGGATTAGCCATCTACAATCTAGCTTGTTGCTTCTTTGCTTCCTTCTATCTCAACAAATGTTTATGAAATCCACTCTGTATTGGTGGGGAAGCCCGCAAAAAAATGATAACAAGTGTAGAAATGACATTAGCTTTATTAACACTCATTTTGTGGCTGACAGCTACAAAATTGCATGTGTTTACCCGTTGAATATTTTGGCATAGTAATTGGCGCTACTCTGAAAGACTTTACTATTTAGTGCACAGGGATTTTTACATGGCAAGTGGGATTGCCCGGTTGGAAATGCTCATTCAATGGTCAGTGATGCAACTTCCCTGTTTAGATTTTTTTCCCTTCTAAGTAGCAGCCGGAGGGACAATGCTAATTCAAGCTAAAATGGAACTGGCTCTGTACTAGGACTAGGACAGCCCAAAAATCCACAAAATGATGTACGTGAGATCATGTGGATTTATTGGGTGTGAGTCAAAAAAATAATTCTAAATTGCATCATCGTCTAACTTTGCGATTACGAACGTTGGCAGCGGAAATAATTCCAGTTGCGAGTTGCGAATGTGATACGAGCGTTTACCGATGATCACAGTCAAAAAGCTTGCGAAGTGTCAGTAATGGCTGAAATAGCATTGACTTGCGATTTGCGATGTGTCATCTTCATTAATATCTGAAATTAAAAGAGTTGGCTTTTCCAGGATAGGACTCCTTTGCCTGGAGTGATTCATCCTCATATGAACAAATTGTAATGAATTAATTGGCACCATGTTAGTAAATTCTCGTTGAGTGAGATAAGGCACGTTTTAGGTTGATGTTGATGCAGCAGTCGAGATAATAAAGAAAATTAAGTTAGCTTGAAAGTTTTAAAATATGAATGAAGTATATTACATCCTGTTGTGATAATGCTGGGCTAATAATCTTTTTCGTAACTTCCCATTTCGATGTTATATGGAAAGGGTATGAGCTAGTATGAATGGACGTGTAAGTCTATTTTACGCACGTTAATGCATAAAATATGTGAAAGTGACGTAAGCAAACTGCATAATACGCCTTACATAGTATAATCACACCCAAAATGTTTTTTTTTATTATTGGAGTTATTTACACAAAAAATACTCAAATTCGACAACAAAAGTTGCAAGCAAATATCATTACTAACGATGAAACTTGAAGAAATTATACTATTATACATATAATGAAACTTTCAAACTTGCAATTAATTAACATTTGCTATCTCTTTTCATCAGTTACTGACGTCAAATGTTTTGTGTACAAAGGAGAGGGAAATTAACAGTGAATACAAATTAGAAAGGTACAAGCGAATCTCCCTGTCAAATTATTTTAGCCTTGCAACTTTCAACTAAAATGTAAGCGATGCGTTAGTTACTTTTCTGTATCTTACCGTCCACCGCCAGCAACGGAGTAACATTCTGTACGCAGAAATAGTACGTAAACCATATGACAATTTTCAACAATGATTTTAGTGCTTTTGTAGGTAAATTAGTAACAGGTTTACCCGTTTACGTAAGAAGAGGATATGCCGTTTGGTGTGTGATTAGTTGACATTAAACTGCATTTGCCATTTGTATGCTTACAGACTCCTTAAAAAAGAGTGCTATGAATAGATATTAGATGTGAAGCAAATCATTTTAATCATTCCTCCAAATTTACAAGTTCGCCTTCTGTGGGACCTTGTGGTGGCCGATTTTCTTGAGTAATGCCAGCTGCTCCAGTTATCTGAAAATGGGAAAATGGGAACATGAGAATTAATTTTTAAAGTGCAAGAATTTAATAAGCGGATGGCTGTTACGTAAATAAAAAGCAGTTTAAGTATTATTTTAATAATTAATGAGGGAAGTAAATCTACTTGTGCATGAGATGCTTCAACAGCTTGCTCCTGTTCTGTAGAAGGTGATGTGATAGCAACGATATTTGTGGCGTCTTTAGCCGCATTATCATCATCACTGTCTTCCTCCTCAAGTCTTTTTGACTTAAACGTTCCTTCCGACTTTTTCCCTTTCTTTCCTTTCTTGGTGGCTCCCACACCAACCCCACCACTCTTCTCTGTCTGCTCAGGAGCAGCACCAAGCTTTTGGTACGATTTAGCTAGCATTGAAGCCATAAATCCAGGCTTTCCTGCTTTCCCTTCTTTTGGAGTAGTTTCTGGAGTCGTGGGAGGTGCGGTTGGTGCAGGTACCAGCTCACTTGTTGGACTTTCATCCGCCATGTCAACCACCGTAACCTCAGGAATGGTCAAATCCACTCCTGCAACTAAATCATAAGTGACCTGCGAAAATCCAAAAGCTCCAGAATTCGCATCAGTGACCTTCTCCTCAGCCATCATTGGTAGCGGCCCATCATCCACTTTGTCAGCTCTCCGAAGGCTACTACTCTTCACGAGGCGGCTCCCACCACCTTCCTCGCCAGTACTGCTCTCACCCGGGCTGATTGTCACAGACGACATCCGCTCATTAGTAAATCTAGCGAAACCGAAAGACTGGAGGCTGCTACTTAACGTACTACTTCTTCTTCCCCCACCACTCCCTCCTCCCCCTGACACAATGGGAATTCTCATACTCGACATCCTCGGGAGTGCAGATGTCATAGAAGATAATGTCATTGGGGGATACCTTTCACAAAACAAACAAAAAAAATTTAGCTGTCACCCTCCCCATATATAAAATCTTTTTTACAAGAAGAGCACACCACCACCCCGGCCCCATCACCATCACCTTCTTCCTGTCTGCGTAGCGGAAGGAAACTGAGCCCAAACAAAAAGAGAGCGAGAGAAGAGAAGACAAAAGTAACTTTTCTCTTTTCTGAACTTTTTCCTAGCATTATGGCTAATTTATGTGACAGGGCAGGATGGGAAAACGACAAACTTACTGACAATCTCCTTTAATTCTAAACTATATCCCTACTCTCTTCTCTTCTTCTTGACTACCATCTAAAATTCGCGTAATCATAGCCCATACACTACACTGCTATTACAAAGCAAAAAGGAGCCACCGCAAAAACACTAACGCAAAACCCATTTCGCTTCTTTACTTCTTCTTCTTGACTACCATCTAAAATTCGCGTAATCATAGCCCATACACTACACTGCTATTACAAAGCAAAAAGGAGCCACCGCAAAAACACTAACGCAAAACCCATTTCGCTTCTTTTTTTTCATTCTTTTTTCCCATAGTAAAAAAAGTGAAAGCTTTTCCACTCACTACATCTCTGTAATATACTAATTCGATTAAGACATCACACACACACAAGACGGAGGAGCAAAAAGGAGTGAGTGAGCGAAACCACTAAAAATAATTAACTTTTTTTTCCAGTACTCATCCTCATCCTCCTCTTCCTTTTCCCGCATCCCGCATCCCTCTTTTGTGGACGACCTTACCCATGTTTCCTGTTCCAGATGAAGATGAAGAGAGCAATTCCACCGAGAATTACAACGAGGACTAGAAAGACAATGAGAGTGATGAAACCTCCACCAAGTCCCGACCCTTCTAATCGGTCACTGCTTTCTCCTTCACCAGCGGCACGACCCCACGACTCCGTCAACGTCACTTCAATTACTTCTCTTTCTGAATCAAAACAATAGACACACGATGCCCGGAAAAACAGAGTACAATACAAATAATAGTAACTCGTAAAAACCAGTTCCATTATTTAGCTAATTTCTCACTACGAGAACAGCAACAATAATAGCAATAACTCTCACATTAATTAGACACGGGCAATTAAATTCGCAATCGAGAAAAGCGTCCCGATTGTCTACTCGCTATAAGGTAAATATTTTTTCTCACCTTGCTTTAGGACCGACTCAATTCTGCTAGTGAGACGCTGTAGTTTAGCCCGCGTGGTTAGATTCGCAAAGTGGCTCGATTTGGGAAGGATTACGACATGAGCCCCTTTCTCCTTATAGCGGGTGAGGTAAACAGAAAATGCTCCGCGTACGGAGCTCGCTTCTCGAGATACTTCACCTTTTAGCTTCTCATACACTGGGATAAGCTTGAGATTTCCGGAGTGTCGGATTTTCATGTGAAATCCTGAAAACATGAAAAAAATTGTATTTTGCTACATAATATATTTAGTAGTAGCAGCGCAATAAAAAAGCGGTTTCTATATATTCTACCACATATTGAGCAGCAGAACCCATGTGGGGTAATAGGATTGGGGCAATCGTCCTCACTCTCATCATTACAGTTTGCCAATGTGCAGAAACGACATGAGCCCCTTTCTCCTTATAGCGGGTGAGGTAAACAGAAAATGCTCCGCGTACGGAGCTCGCTTCTCGAGATACCTCACCTTTTAGCTTTTCATACACTGGGATAAGCTTGAGATTTCCGGAGTGTCGGATTTTCATGTGAAATCCTGAAAACATGAAAACAAAATTGTACTTTGCTATAATATAATATTTAGTAGCAGCGCAATAAGAAAGCGGTTTCTATATATTCTACCACATATTGAGCAGCAGAACCCATGTGGGGTAATAGGATTGGGGCAATC
This sequence comes from Acrocyrtus sp. NNG-2020, assembly GCA_027744115.1. NCBI lineage: Eukaryota > Metazoa > Arthropoda > Collembola > Entomobryomorpha > Entomobryidae > Acrocyrtus > Acrocyrtus sp. NNG-2020. The sequence goes on from JAHZND010002259.1 coordinate 7,679, forward strand.
GTCCTCACTCTCATCATTACAGTTTGCCAATGTGCAGATCTATTTTTAAAATGGCGAGTGTTGTTGGCAGACCGGAAAAAAAATAAATTGGTAGTAAATATTGTAGTTGCAGTATGAGCTTTCGCTCTGGCATCTACCTTCTTCCTCATGGCTCGGTTCCCGTAATTTGAGCAAATGCACTGGTCACTGTCCCCTTGCTCTCCGGAGCATAACTCCTCCGGTGAGCTGCCCTTTCTGATGCTGTCATCATCCATAATGGAAAAAGTGGTCTCGGGCGCTTTCTGGAACTGGAGTCTCCCTAGTGGTGAGCTCATTAAAATGGCCACATCGGTGTAGCTGAGTTTCTAGGGGAAATATTACACACAAAAAATTCAGGAATGGACATATGTACACGCAGGAAAAGAGGGAAGTNATTACACAAAAAAAAATTCAGGAATGGACATATGTACACGCAGGAAAAGAGGGAAGTAAACATCACACGAACATATCAGATTTCTGTTTATCGACTAAAACTGGGAGAATCTAATGGGAAAGGAGATATATCCGTCTATGGCGCCTGAAGTCAGATCTTAACCCCAACAAAAAGGGATTATTATATGTTCAATGTCCAAGCTAAATATTACACAAATATTTTTAGCTGTATCAGAGTGTGCAGTCAGTGAAAAAAGCATTAAGGAATATATATGTATAGCGGATGTCTACTGGAAGCTTCTCTGTTCTAGAAAAAGGATTTCATTATTACCTTGTCTCCAGCAAAGAACTTGGCAATGGTGACATTCGATGAGATTTTCAAGTTGAACGAGCTATTTCCCCGGAACCATACAGAATCATATTGACACGGAACCCTTTCCACGTGAGGAATGGCTGAAGATGATAGCTCGGGAGTATGATATAATGATCCTGATAGTTTTTCTACATTCAACAGGCTCCGCTCACCATCTTTGAGTTGTCCACGGTGGTTCCAGTTGGTTGGGTCGTACCAGTCTGCAGTGAACTCGTGTACGAATTCCACCTCTGCAAAAAATAAATGAATTGTTGGATAACTGTTAGTCTTATCAAAAAAAAGTTTGCAGTTTCAAAACACATTTTATATGCTTAAGTTGGGGTATTTTGCGACGCGTATATAAATTGCCAGCAAAGTGCTGCATTTTTTTTACGTGAGAATGACTTTTAATAATAATTTATTGGGGTGCATGCCAAAGTATTTATGTGTAGGAATGTCGGTAGGGTATCCGAATAGTAATATTGTGACCTATCAGCATCAATGAAATCATTGAAATCAAATCATCCACAATTTATTGGACATACCTCTGCCTTCGCAGACGGACGCTTCCTCACTGTCCTCACCTATGGGCAGAAATGTACGGTTTCCCTCCCGGAATACGAAATGACCGTTGACCGGTAAAATAATTTGTTTTCCGTAAAAGCGGTCTGGTAAAGTGACCACAAACTCTTCATCATACCATGCCGGGAATGAGTAAATATTCTGGGAGCAGTTCTCATGTCCTGCTAAGCCTCGCCAGTTGTCCACATTATCAAAGTTGGTATCCAACCTCCATTCCTTGAGAGCTGGACCAGGTGGATGAAACTCTTCGTCATCAGTAGTAGAAGCAGCACGCTCTGCACTCGCACCCACACCCATTATCATTGAAGACATGCCCACCTCCACAGGATTACGGCTTTGTTGGGGCGAAGTGAGAATGAGCAAAATAGCGATACAAATGAGCTTTCCACTCCTCACTCCCATTTTTTATACCTTTTTTCTAGCGGTGAAAAAATAAAAAAAAGATATCAGCTCGTACTTTTTGCTAACTTTTTTATTTGAGCTATTTTTAAGCACTAAAAAAGTCTCAAGCAGGGAATTAAATATTTAAGAGGGCGAGCAGGAGAATAAGTAAAAAGGAAAGGCAACTTTTTTTAAGCCCGTTGAAAGGAAAATGAGGAGTAGAGAAAAAAACTGAAGATGATAAGGATGATGATGAGAAGAAGAAATAAGTAAATTCGTCACGCTAGACAGCCTCCAGCTTTATCTTCTTCATTCACTTCCTTTTCCACACTCATTTCAATTCTTCACAACTTTTTTTTACGTTTCCCTTCAACTTTAGATTTTTTTCTTCAGTGGAAAAAATAAGAAAACAGTCCAGTATATTTTTTTCCATTCATTCTCTCTCTCTCTTTCTCTTTCTGTGTCTAAGCTTAATTTACGTCTTAGAGGATAATAAAATAAATAAGGGGAAGAATCATGTGAGAAAATGTTAGATGTGTGCTTGTCATATATAAAATTGCAACAAAAAAGAGAAAAAAAGTGCTCATCTTCTTCTCCAGTCATTCCTCTTTCCCACTTTTTTTCTCTTACTTTTCCCAAGAAACTCCTTTTTACTCTTTCGTTCCTTAACTCTTTTCTTCTTTATCCCTCCGGAGGCTACTACAACTTCTCTACAACTTCTTCAGCTTTTTCTACACAAAAAAAGGGTGGGCTTTCTACAGCTCCTGTGAGCTCCTAACTGGTGTACACTTTGTACTCTCTGAGAGAAAAAAATTTGAAGTGATGTGGAAAAAACAAAGTCAATGAGCATCCATTTCTACAAATGTCAGAATAGGGCTGCTTCATTGCAAATGAAGACTCAAAGACTTTTTAACAAATAGACCGAGAGCTTTTTTTACACTGTACACTGTACTTAAATCAAAATTAGAGAATTTTTTTACCTCAGAGCGCAAGTACTAAAAAATAATCAGTGTTGCAGGTTGCAGCTATTGTCATTGTCTTATATATTTCAGATTTAATTAACTGTCAGTTTTCCTTGCAATTTACCTGAAAGATTCTTCTAAAAATTAGTTTTTTTTCTTTTCACAAAAGATTTTCCAGAATCACTCACTTACTTTCTAAACAAGGTATGTCTGCATCTGCATTGTGTTAAATCAACATTGTACAATACACAAAAACAAACGGTGGTGCTAGCATTTTAACATGTGTAAAAAAGGAGGCGGTTCTGGTTTGAATGATGAAAGAAACTTACGATTAGTGTGAGTTGAAGTATCACTTTTCGTAAATAAATGACGATGCAGCAGAAAAAATGGGTTCTGTATCCACAATCCACAATCCACCCCCTTGTAATACGGAATGTGTGTATTCAAGTGCAGACACAAAAAATATCACTGGCAGACGTTGAACATGGATCATAAATGAATATTGTATTGTTATGCTATAAGCTTGTTAGCAAAAATTTCATATGTAAAAATGAATGATATCGAATTTCATTTACTACACTATGTTTGACATGTATTTTTGAAACAGATATTGAAATGGTAAATTTCCTACAAAACGCTTTTGTGACTCATTCACAAACTGATTTGGCAAAGTACAATGTTGAACGTAAAAGTACGCAATTAGCTCTACAACTAGCTCTAGTAGTTGAGGTAAAAGGCTCATCAGTATAATATTAAGTATTAAAATAATCAGTTTTCTTTGTAAGATCAGAGATGTTCGTGGTCTGGTAGTCGATTTAATTATAAAAGAAAGCATTTCCAAGAACCATCTCGCGGAAATATGTACGTTAAAGAGTTGGGCCTGTTTTTCCAAGATTTTGAGGCAACTTGATCCTCTCATTTTTTGAGTTGGCTAAGAAAACTTGCCTGCTAAACCCGGTGATAATTACTGATAGCTCTGCTTCATTTATGCCTTACTAAAGTAATTTCAAAAAACATAATTTCCTACTCACTTTCATGATATCAACTAACTTAGGTAATTGGATGAATGATAGTGTACTACAACCGTGTTTCCCCCTGAAATTTTAGTGACATCAAATTCTCGACTTTTCGTAAAAGTAATTACCTACGAAAAAGATTAGGTAACTTTATCGGAATACGAAGATATTTTGTGTAGAATTTTATAATGTTTTGATTTCCTATTTGAATTAAGAACACTTTTTAGGTAATGAAAGGGAGGAATCCAGCTTTAAGTACAAAAAATGGAGATGAAGAACAAGTCCTTTTTCTAACTTCTGATAAGACTTTTTTCTGACGGCATATGGCATTACTGTTTGTGGTCTTACTTGATTACACTTATCTCATTTTAAGAAGATCTAAAGTAAAGAAGTTTCTTTTAGGGTACAAAAATGGAAGTGGTGAGGAAGGCGTAGGGGTAAAGTGTCTACAGCAATGATATTATCATTATCATTACACTATTACATAATGAGACAGCGACCACCCCTTTCTGTACAAGAAGTAGGTAGTCAAGTGGCACTAGCGAGAACAGATAAGCCAAAAGTTTCCAGATTAAAAGATGCAGCAGGGGTTCATGGAAAGTATTTTCTTTTGTGCGAAGCTGCTTTTAATGTCTCTTTCATGAGTGCATATCACCACTTTGGAAAAATTTATGTCATCTTAAATTACGTTGAGTACGGTTCACTTTCTGCTCCGTGTCAAGAGGTCACTAAAGTAACTAAAAAGTGAAGTGTTGCAAAGACATTAAAGAATATGCTCATTTACCTTTCTTTATACATTGCTCAGATTTGCACATCTTAAAAAAATAACAATATTCTTTGATTTCGCAAGCGCACATCTACTTAATATTTAATTAGGTGGTATCGACCGACTCAAAATGAGAGAGATTGAAGTAAAAACTCACCGCCAGAACTTCTCCGTTTTCCGGTGTTATTGGCACAACATCATTTCACAAAAGCTGGAAAATTCCGCATGAATTGAAGGTGAAAAAAGATTTTTATGTCATCCACCTGGGAATACGAAGCGATTGTATTTTTTTGTCTGGTGCGATTTTTCTCTGTAAACTTCACAAAAGTTAGACTTTTTTTACTGGCAGTGGCAGACACTGCGGTAATTTTCAATATTAATGCGATAGGACTTTAAAAGTGTCTACTTTGCTATTTCTATTTGCTCCCCAGATTGTGCTTTCTCCGTTTTTATTAAGGGGCTCCTTTCAAAGAAAATTACGGGGGAGCAATGAAGGAAATGGAAAGTGAAAATAATGAGCCGCCCTCCAATTTATGAAGAGGAATTGCTTGCAATAACAGAGAGCACAGCAGTCCCTTTATGTAAACTTTAAAATGGCGCTTGCTTTTGCTTCCTATGCCAAAAACGACTCTTTTGAAAAGAGTTGTAATCAATGTATAATTTATTATGCTTGCTGGATTTTCTTCCATTCATTCTTGTCTTGGATTAAGCCATTTCATGTTAGCTATACCGAAGCTTTGTGCTTATTCAGGTCCACTGATGCGTTAAATACAACAAGGGTGGGTGGTAGGTTTAATCTAATAAACGGGATAACTAGTTCTGACGGCAGTAGCTGCAACGTGCACGTAAAATTATACACTCAAATTGTACTCCAAGACTACCTAGTTGAACTTTCTAAAACTTGCGACATTTAAAAATGCTAACTTTTCAAAAAAAATAGGATAATCGGTTTAGAAAAAATGAGAAAAATGCTGTAATGTTGTGAATATGCATCATATTTAATTTTTACGTAGCGCAGAATACAACCATATCAAAATTTCAATTAATTGTTAATGCAAATAGGCACTTGGAGAATATAGTTTTCCAGCCACAGTCAACTAGAAAAATGTTGTGAATATGCATCATATTTAATTTTTACGTAGCGCAGAATACAACCATATCAAAATTTCAATTAATTGTTAATGCAAATAGGCACTTGGAGAATATATTTTTCCAGCCACAGTCAACTGGAAAGCAACTAGACTGTATTAAAGTGCACTGTGCCGTCGCTCGTATTGTGTAGCACAGCAGACTGGCAAAACTAAATTAATAACGAGCTGAAGCTGAGTATTATGACTGAACGAGCAAGATCAAGGCTAGACATTATTATGCACAGGCCTGCGGCATGAGATTGTTGCAGTTGAAATTTCCTCTGCTACCAGACATTGCATGTGAATATATCATACTTTTAAAAATGGCTTAAACAGCAAATTTGAGGGCGTGATGCGCTCTTAAGTCATCATCCAGAAGACATCGTTTTTTACTGCGTGCCTTCCATGGCGGTTATATGCATATACAGCTCATTGGAAGAATCTAAATGAAATTCCTCGCAAAATTCCAGAAATTTCTTGTGAAGTCTGCTAGGCAATTTTAGATACGACGATGGTAGACTTAATATCAGGCAAACTGAGATCCAATACGACTCACATTTTTAAGGATTTAATGACTTTCATTGACTAGATGAGGAAGCGACTTTTACTGCACTCATTCTCGCAGTGTTATCTGCGAAAATGTTGTCTTCTACAAGTCTACCTAATTAGAAAAGTACATTTTTGCTCCAATTAAGTCACTTGAGTAGAAATATTTAAAGCTCGGGACTAACATGATAACCAATAAAACCGCCATTTTTACAAGCAAAAGTTCCATTTCATGGCACTCAACCCAGATACAATGTAGGGAAAGGCAGTAATAAGATTATCTCTGGAGCTCTTGAAAGGGAAACAATGAGAGCAATTTTATGCTCTTGCTTTTTTCCTCTCTTCCTGTTAGTTAAGATAACGCATTTGATCTTAACATCTTCTCTCTGCTTCAGACATTTACAGCCTATTTCCTCCCCTTTCCATAAAAAATGTGTTATCCTTTTTTCTCCGCATTCGAGCGTTAGCGATGCTCTGAACGCTTTTAAGAAGCATTATCCAGAGAAGATTTCTTTCTTTCTTAGAAAGTTTCTTCCTTTCACGTCTTATCGTCATGTTCCGTAAAAAAAAGTTGATAATGTTTGATGAAGTTAGGCTGAAACTTTTTCTCCATTTTCTGGCTACTTGTTGATGATGTTGATGGCAAACAAATAAACTTGTCACGGGAGAAAAAAGTAAAAAGTTTTTTTTCTTTGTTTTGAAATGGGAGCAGGAGTAAATTTTTTAAAATTTCTTTGTTGTCACAAAGAAAATTGCCTTTTCTGAATTATTTACTGCGTGACACGGAACTAGTTTTGCCGCAATTTTATCAGTTTAAAAAAATCCAAAAATTGAACTCGAGAAATTTAGGATACGC
>JAHZND010002260.1:0-10507 GCA_027744115.1 Acrocyrtus sp. NNG-2020
TGGTTTATGGGCTTTTGATAACTCTTAACAAAATGCGATAGTCTGTAATCAGAATTCCAATTAGTTTCTGAAGATAGAGTGTAGCAGCAGGCAAAATTAATGGCACTAACGTGTACCACCACCATCCACCATCCACTTGAGAGTAGTTGTATTTGGCCTTTGAGCAACTTCAGTTTTTTTTCAATTTTCTATACAAGTTGTAAGGCTACTGCTAACTTTAGTTGGCAATTTACCTTTCTTTAGTGAATTTTCACGGAAGCGATCTCTTGCTTGATGTGTAGAATTGCTTGTTCTAAAGAGGGTTATTTTTGAGAAAACCTTTCCATAGCTTCCCACAGAATCTTTAGCTTCTGCAAATAAATTTACGTTGATGACGGTTTCCTTTATTAGAAAAAACCGTAAAACTCGTCTGAAGCGGGCTTTTTTGGTAAATCATTTCATTATTAGTTTTCTCGGTAACTTGTACGCATTTAACTGGTGCTGTTGCCAGGCCAATCGTTGAGGTACTCAAGGACGGTGAAATACCCCGCTTTTACCATTTTCACTTTACTTGTCGATTTAAAGTTATTTTAATGCTGTCTCATTTCGCAAAAAACAGTTTCTCTTTTATCATCTAATACTTTCCATAATCCGCTTTCTTTCGCGTCTGCGACGAGCACGCACCTATATTTACGACATATATGGCTTCTCGTTTGCTTTCAACACTTTCTCTTTGTGGAAAAATATAAAAAAAGTTTCCTAAATAAAAAAGCTATCGTGACAGACAATGAGCTCGAACATATTATCGAAATCTCATATCATGACTGTAAAAACACAAAAGTTGAATTCGATTGAAACGCATTTCTTATAAAAATGTACAGTCTATATCTAGGCACTACTATCACTCAGGCCTCCTGTAAGTATTTTTTCGAACATGAAAAGAGTTTACTGTGTTAAGTAATAAAGAATGGAAGATGGTGACAATTCCACTTTTTCATTTCACTTAATACTTTCCTTTTTTGTCCTGCTTCGAGGATACAAGTACGCCGCCCTTACCTTCCATTTTCATTTTATGTCCTGTATTTGTAGGAGAACTCGACTTTACGTTATTTATTTTTGTTGGCAGTGCGCCTCTCCTTCCCTTTACTTTCGTCTACTTTCTTCCAATTTCCTAAAAAATTAAATGCTAAAAGGTGTACGAGAGAGAATTCACATCACATTCTCCCACCCACACTATTCGATGTCGCCCCAAATAAATGCAATCTCCCGTTTCTATGGCTTTCATTAGTTTTATTGTACCTAATTCTGTCTTAGATGAGCGAGGAATTTTCGTTTTCTTTGCCAAGTGAACCATCATCGTAAGACGTACGAATGGAATTTTCCATAAAGCTTTCATTCCAATCCAATGTCCTACAAATAGTGTAATTAAACTGGGAAAAATTTAAGATAAGTTTTTCAAATCCGTTACAAGAAAATTCTCCATTTATTTCCGCACTTATCAAAGTCCAATGAAGATATGCCAATTATATGTACTATCAAAGGGTTATTAAATACTTTTTTAAATGGGTATTTGTGGATTGTAACAATCACTGCCGAAAAAAATTTTAAAGAAAATTTGGTGGATAACACTGGAGTAGATTAGAAACATTTTTACCTTAACTTTGGAAAACAATTATTAAAATGCTAGATAAATTTACAGTCTACGAGTCAAACGATACTATTTTGTTCGATTTTTTAAAGAAAATTAAATCGATCCAGTTAAGTAAGTTTTTTTGTATATTTTACTCTCCTTTTCAGTTTCCATTCAGTTTCCTTTTTTTCCTTTTTCTGGCTGCAATTTGTAACATTGTAAAACCTAAACTTTTTTTGCGGTGTATGTGCTTCACTCCGAGTGGCACACACATATTTTCTCAACCCTCAGCCTTAACAATATCATTTTGTTGGCTTGTATTATTTTCATTGGTTATATGCAATGTTTTCTACCGCCACCATAAATCTTGTTTTCAAGGATTTGGCGGAAAAGAGAAGAGACACAAGGAAGGAAGAAATTGTCCAAAATGTATGGAATCGAATTCACAATTCACTTCACATGCACCTCTTTATACTTTTTCTCCGTTTACTTTACACTTTTGGGCCGCCATCATCGTTTGTTTTGGTGGCTTATTGTTAGTCTGAGCCAGGTTTGATAATGCGACAGTGTGCCTACTATTTATCACCCAATATACGCCTCCGAGATCGAGGGAAGTACAATATTTTCTTTTTTAAAAAAGAAACTTTGCCCAAAAATAGCAGAAAAAAAGCTTTTCTTGTTTTGTTGGCTCGTCTTCACTTCACAGACGATTCCGTAGTCTGCAAGAATTTATTTCCTCCTGTCAATGTTACGTTTACTTTTACTCGTGATAATCACACGAAAAGTTTGGATACAAACCAGCTTCAAAGCGACTTTGCTGCAATTTGGAACTACTTTTTTACCTGGAGATGTGACATGCCCTTACCTTAATGTCTTCACAATGTCACCTTTACCCCTGAAGAGTCTAATGACTATGCATTCTATAAAATTAATAGCAAAGTAGGTAATACGTAAATCCTTAAATAATGATAGATCATAAAGCTGCCAACTCAACCTTGAGAGACTCTCGCCATGTAAGTCAAATGCTAAAAGTAGAAATTGAAGAGAATAGCAATTTGAGAGCATTTCCTAACAATTACGTGGCTCTATTGCTACTTTGGAAATAAAACCGGGCTGAACTTTTGCGAAGGTGCTGTGCTTAATCATGGTAAAGCATATGCATAGCATATCCGACGCGTCGCTAATGGCGCTCTTTGTGTCAGAGTGTAATTCAATTAAGCGTGATATACGGTAGGAGTGCCGCTGAGTTTTCTACAATTGTCTCCATATTTCAAGCTGATTCTAATTTCATTAGTATTGAATTGAATCTGCACGCTTTTCGTCTCCATTGCCATCCAAACGTCTGCATTTTAAGTGCTTTCAGTGTGATGATCAGTGGAAGGAAAGGAATAATGCAGAAAAGAGCGAGGACTGCATTGAGTTTTTTAGAAGAAAACAAAGTGTTTGTTGCCTTGAATCTCGACGAAAACAAGAAAATGCACAAAGATTGTTTTATTCGCAAGTTGGCAACCTTTCCACTCTCAAAAACTCCATTGAGATGGAGGCACTTGAAAACTTACGACAGTCCTTGATTTCCATTTCAAATATATTTCCCTCTCCATTCACCATTTTCACCATTCTTCCTCCAAGTTTTTTTATATACATGTAATGTGAGTTCCTAAAGTGAGAATAACTCACCGAACAAATGCATTTCCATCATCCACTTTGTGGGACCAACTAAACTACTTCAAGAGAGAAGTTGAGAGCCAGGCAAAAGCAAGCTGAGAAAAACCGAGGTAACGAGTAAACTCGGAGGAGATGTAGAAAAGTAGAAAGTAAGAACATCGATAAAGTGAAAAATGATAAGTGTTAAAATACACAGAGAGACACTCTTGTTCCCTCCTTCCCGAAATGTTATACAGGCAGCGTAGCAAAAACCAGGAAAGGACTACTGACTACATTTGCGATCTATTTCCAAGCCAAAAATCTACATGTCAGCCCAAAAACTGGTTTGGTTGTCGTGAACGAGAACGAGCCATGCCACTAAAATATTATGCTTTATGCTTGTCGACATATGTAAACGAATCACGCCATATAACCCAAAAGAACCCAGTGTAGTTTGCACTTTGTGCATTATCAGTAAGTGAAACCCGAAAAAAATAAGTGAGTGGGGAAAGTTAGGAAGAAGATTGTAGTCAAGTAAATCGAGTCAAGACGTAGGAGTAACAAGGGAATCAGCAAAACCCGAAAAGGAGTGAAAAGCCGATTTGCAAGTTTAGCAGCACACATTAAGTTTTCACACTTAAGAGCCACTCCACTATGTTTTTTATAGAAGAGCCTCAGCCACACTCACACTGCTCAGCGGAAAGATTATGCTGCGTGAACATATCTATTGCCACGCCACACCTCCCCAAATTTATTTTGCTCAGGATGATAGCGCACCACACACACATAAACTTTCCTTAATTGAACGTTTCCCTCCAAATGGTGACCGGTGACCTCCTGAAGAGGAACTAGTGCTGATTGATTTTCAATCTAATTTTCACACTTTCTCCGCAGTAGACAGCAGAGATGTGAAAATTTGTCAATTATAGTTTCCGAAATAAGTGTCAAAGGCCATCTTGGCTCCGTCTCTTTCCAGTAATGCCTTTAGTTACGTAAACATATGGAATAAGCAATAACTAGCTAGTTCCATATTTTTTTTTACAATCGGATCTTATTTCATTCCCTACCTTCCCGTAAGGGGAAAATATAAGCTTGATCTTCATAATAATATTTTTTCTTGCAGTGTGCGTCAATGAGCTGAATCTTCTATCCCAGAGGAAAAAGAGAAAATCAACTACAAGAGTCCCTAACTTTCCCTTCCTGGAAAAAAATAAGTTATATACACCGCTGCTCTATTAGTACCTCTCCCTCCTTCATTGGGCTCCAAAATAGATGAATTTCCTTCTTCTGCTCATCTTTTATGGGAGGAGAACCAGTAGCATCGTCGTTTGATCTTCTAGCTGATAGTGATGATGATGTTGCAACTTTTGTGTATATCTGTATATATTAAAAAGACTTTTGATAGAGCTCCTACTTTTTTTTCTTTCTCGTATGACAACTAATAAAGAAAAATCATGAAAGGTTATGATGGAGTATACAGGCAGAAAGACGCACTGTGAGCGTTTTTTTATCAGAACATGTCTTTTCTCATTTTTCTTAAAATGATGAAATACTCCCTCTCCTTCTCCGTCTCAATACAAAAGTCAAGGGAAAAGGCACTTTTCAGCAAATCCTCTATTCATCACCTTCATAAAGTCCTACTGCGCTTTGCTCAATCCCAGTACTCAATTTAATATTGAATTTTTCTTCTGGCTTCCTATTCCAAGATTCCAAGATTCCCTCCGTCAAACTTAAAAAAAAGTTTAATCTTGTTCAATTGATTTTAGTTCGTTTTCTTGGAAGATTATGATGAAGTTAATATTTCTTTCGTTTCGAATATATGAGTCTGTGTAGAAGTAGGAAGGGACATACTGCCAAGCTTCCACAGAGAAGCTTTGTACATTGCAGCATGTTCCTATCATTACCATGAAGAGACAGTGGCAGTTGCAGGATTACATTTATTGCAGGGCATTTTGTAAAATTACTACGCATCTTTCTCTCCGCAAAAGGTTCCATCAATTTTCCAACTTTTACTAAAAGGGCAGGGGTAAAGTTTAACTAATATTTTTTTAAATCAAGGTTAACCGCCTAAAGAGCCCCGTGATTAGAATAAGCTATAGGCTCAAATGCTCCCAGGAAAAGAAGATTGCGCTAGAGTTCATCAAAAAACTGCCAAACTGAGGTTTTTTCTCTCCTCTCCCTGTCAAGAATTTCATTCAAAAAAGTGTTTCTCTGGCTGTGGAAGTTCTCCTTCAGTACACCGAGAACTTCACAGATTGCCACTTTTCCAGTTTCCAGTTTTCCAGCCAATTTTAAAACTACATCTGACATTCAATAAGAAACGTCCTCTTAACGAGACATTAGCTTAGTACTCTTTACAAGAGGTAGAGAAGCCGAAACGTGAGAGTGGATCCTTGGTACTCCTGCCTACGAAAAAAATATTTCCACTTTCCCCCAGATTTTCTTGTCCAATTCTGTAACAACTTAAGAGGATATATTCCACATCTACCACTACCACCTACACACTACACACATCATTTCCAAACTTTTTTTCCGTACCTATTCACAGGCACGTAAATGGGAATATCTTGCTGCTACTATGCTACCATACCTTTCCTCTCAACAGACTTTAAACCGATGAGGGAAGAGTTTGCGTTTCCCTTTCCTTTCCTTGAGCGTATTACCTTACNTTCCTCTCAACAGACTTTAAACCGATGAGGGAAGAGTTTGCGTTTCCCTTTCCTTTCCTTGAGCGTATTACCTTACTTACACCAAGCGAGTCCCACCGACTCTGATGATACTATAGTGGCGCTCCTCACTTTACTTCTTCACTCTCTGCATGTTCATTAGAATTCTCCGCGGACTCTTGCACATTATCATTGAATAAAATGAGCAAACGTATTTCAATCCGCATTCTATAATGGCCCCACATAGCCCCCTTTTGTGCTTTCTCCCTCGAGTAGTGAATGGAGCTACACAGCTTTAAACATCCGCGAATGAATAAATGCCCTCCTATTAATATGTATGAATGAGCACATATGGACAGATAAATGCACGGATACAGCAATACCAGTTTTCAGCGAATATTCTGCTCAGGCACAATGTAAAACTCATTGTGCTTCCAAACCCTCCAAAAACGATTTAAAGAGCGAGAGGAGCGAAGAGCCCACGATGAAAATTTTCTCTCTCCGTTGGGGAGCCGTTTCTCTCTTACAGCGTTCATTCTATTTCAAAGTGGATCTCATTAAGGATCCTTTTCGGCAGGGAGGAAAAAGAGGAAAGCGATTGTTACCTTATTGAATTTAATCTATGTGCAGAGGTCATTCTAATTAAGTGGAGCAAAACGGCTTCTCACCATGGAGTATCCTATTCCAGTAACAAGTAGAAATGAAACTTTTTTTCGTCATTCTCCATAGCTATACCCGCAACCCGCTGATATTGTTTTTTGGGTTTCTCTTTCAGCTTTAGAATTAACACGCACAACATCACCCTGGCCGTGGTCCTGCCCCTGCCATACGATCTCCTCCGCTTTTTCCAGGTTTGAGTAATATGACGGCGTATTTAATACAGGGTTACGGCTACACACCAAAAAACTATTCTGTATAAGGCTTACTTTATGTCACTCTACTTAAGTTGATGACGGGCTCATACAGCGCCAGCATTCAAGTTTGAGGATTCAGTGCTTTCTGTTTTTTTGTTGAGCTTTCTCCTAGATAGATATGTTGCTTGCAATATTATTATTATTATTATTATTACTATTATTATTGTTGTAGTTTGGACATGCTCGTTTTCCTTTGTCTGCTGAAGGACCTACATTGTTTATTGTGGCTATAATGGCGCACTTGTATTTTCGCATTGCACACTGAAAACGCTAAAAACCGTAGGCATGAGCGCCTTCTCAAAAAACATGAGTTTTTTCTCTTCCGCCCGCTAAACCTAAAACCCATATAAATATATTGCTTTTCCTGAAATGCCAATTGAAAACGACAAGTAGTAAACTAGATGTTTATGTGAGAAGAGCACGCACAGCAGGCCATGATCTCTGGGAGAGAAGTGAGTCATAACACACCGGAAAAGCGACACTCTTTCTTCCACTCATCGCCATCATCATTATGGCCGCGATCAGTGTCATTGTCTACTTCTAAAAAAATACAAGCAGCCCTTCTGTCTAGCTTTCAATCAACTTTCCTAGATATATTTATTTTTTATTTTTTATCCAAGAAAAACTCGAAATCATTATTATTAGCAGTAGAAAGTAGAATGTATATCGGAAAATGTAGCGTTTCCTCCGAGTTGTACGATTGTTGACGTCATCATCAGCGTAAAAAAAGGTTCATAGTTCATATGAAGGCAAAGGGAGTCAAGTGTGATTTGGCTTTGTTTTCTTTAGCTATTATTAGGTCTTCATTTCGGATAAGATGGGATTAGATACGATGCATATGGACGAAATTGGTTGTACCAACAAAAGCAAGCGCGTAGCAATCTGTTATATTTATTTTCTCCTTCAGCAGAGATGACAAGGTGAAAGCTCACGTATGACGTAAATTGCAGATAATATCAAACCGTCCAATTTTTGATTGTAAACGGCACAGAAAATTCAGTTTTTCCTCACAGTTCAAAAAGTTGGGCGCAACAGTTCGGAAAACAATCAATGAAATATTCATCTAAACTTCTCCCTTTTCCCTTAACTCACAGTTAACTTAATTTTTTAGATGGAGCCTTGGGTAGATAAGACCAAGGCAAACAGCTTTTCAGTAGATAAAGTTTATGCCTTTTTATGTACTTTATGAGCGTTATGAGCCGTCGGGAGGTTGAAGTGTGGGTGTTTGGAGGAGAGCAAAATGCCCATATAGAATTTTTTTGAAGCCCCGCACTATTTTATGTGTATCGACTTTTCTGGCAACGCCAGAAATATTTCCTATCGTAAAAAAAACGGAAGAGAAACGAATAAAGCTAAAGTCTAGGGATAGCTCTCTGCATCTAGGAAAAGTGTGTAGGAGAAAAAAAAAGTAGCGAAGCAAATAAAAACGTTATGACGTTTTGCCACCATCACCGCGACAGCAGAGAAGCTATAAGGCTACTTTAGAGGAAAGTAAGTAATGCTCACACTTGACTGAATTAAAGTGGGGGAAGGATGGAAAAATGCGTATAAATGACGTGGCTTGGCTTTCGTGACTGTAACGACCCCTCTTCCAGATTAAACGATGAGCGTGTAATATGCACTTGTCGATCTCAATTCACTTGCTTCGCCGAATATTTTTGTTGCACTCTCATCGCACGATGTCTCTTTACGAGCACATTCTTAGCTACAATGATGGGGGATTTTTTTCTAAAAGTGCTGCCTAAAATGTGCGTATGATATACTCTTTCGTTTCAGATTGAAAACATTTTTTCCCAAGGGTCAATATCCCTTACCTTCACAGCTAACTAGCCAATGCATCTTTGCGTACACTGTAGACATTATAAAACTAATTCTCACACATTCTCCTTTAAAAAAAAGTTATCCTTAGCCATTTTGTGTCCATCGATTTCTTGTACAACGTGCCCTTCCTAATGCCGAGATGCTGACATCGTATCAAATTGACTGGATTAATTTGAGTCTCTCTGAAATTTATGATGGACCCTGTGGGCACACATATAGCAAAGCCTCTGTTCCATGTTCCACTTGTGTACTTTTAAAAGTTTCATTTAAAGTTTTGTAGTAAACTAGGTAAAGCCTTTTAGACTGCGGATTTCTTCCCGTATATGTTATGACTATGATTGGGTGTGATGCCGCAGAGGAACAGTTTTTTTCTTTAGGGTGGGTGGTTATGTTATATTTACCATTTCCCTTTCCGCGTAGACTATATTTTCCTCCTCGACGGTATAAATGGTTTTGGTTCATGTAGCGATAGCAGTGTGCTTCCTATGCTGAATAATACATTGTCCCTAAGAATTTTTGACTTTGCAATTCAATACATGCCGTTAATATAGCCCATTGGAATTTTTCACTCCATTTTCTGTCTTCCTTCCTTTCAAGTGTCCGTCCACGTCCACGTCCACCCGTCGCCCCTCACTCACCCAACAAAAAACAGGCTATTTGTGGGGCAGGGACAAACACGGAGAAGAGTACACTTACATTTATTAAGAACATTTTGTGTACCCAACCAGAACCAGCTAAACAACATATTTTGAGATTTTCACATGATCCCTATTTTTGCTTTCAGTTGGTGAGGAAAAGTAGTTGATCCGTAGTATATATTTTGAGAAAAGTGCTGCCGCTTGCATTCTGATGTCAGGGAACTAAAAGTTGAAACGAAATATAACAAACTAGGCACAAACTCAGCCGGGTCTGCATAGTAGCTGCCTCCCATGCACGTATCACTTCACAATTCAGCAAAACAAGCTACCCCTTTTATATCTGTAGTGGTGTAGACGATACGGAAAAGCGAAATGAATAGTTTTTTTAGTCCGACGTTGTGTCCTATTCTTCATGATAGCGTATGCGGGTAGTGGCGGTGGTATAGTGACGGGAACGAAAATAGGTAGGATTTCGGTAGGGATAGTACGCAGTGGCAGTGGCGGAGTCGATCGTTGTCGTTGTCGTTGACAAGGCTGAAAAGATCCAAGCCACTTTTGTCTCCAGCGTTAATTTAACTTAGTCAAATTCCAACCCAGATTTCAAAATTCATCTTCATCCTGTCAATAAACTCTCTCGAGAATATGGCAGCTTCTCTAGAATGAAAAGAAAATTACAATAAAATCAGGATGAGTTCTCGTGCTAAACAAGAGTGGCGAAAAGGGCACACATACATAAGTCCACTTTTCATACCAACACCATTTTCATATCAAATAGTGACAATCCTACATCCTACCCCTTTTGCCTATGAAATTTTTTGCTGGATCAGATAGGAACCTGGAAAGAAAAGAGAAAGGCAAAGCACCCCATTCTCACTCATCAACTCCAACTCCTTTCACTGGGAAAGGAGAAGAAAAGAAAAGACACATAAAAAAATTCAGAACAGCAGCGCTCTGAGCTGAATCATCAAGCCAAAGCTCTGATTTATATCATACATCATCCATTCATCCGCCGCTCGCTCCTTTCCCACCATCCAGATAGTAACTAACAATGAGTCTCTAACGAGAAAGAGAAACTGGCTAAATAGTTGCTAGGCGCTAGAAAATGGAGGGAACATTTCAAATATTTACTTGTCTCTACATGATAATGATAAATATTATGCAGATTAAAGTGTCATTCTTCTCCAGCAGCTTTTCACTCCCGTTATTAGACTTTGG
>JAHZND010002261.1:0-16492 GCA_027744115.1 Acrocyrtus sp. NNG-2020
AACTTTCCACATTATAAAATAGTTTATTTCCGGAGATGCTTACGAGTTGCACTCTCCACTTTCTCCACTTCCTTTTTTATTCCATCTTTGATATCTGCCGGGTAGCTTGCTGACATCAAATCAGAAAACTCTTGGAGTGTGAGTTCCTCCTTCTCCGGAATGAATTTTTTGAGGATGCAGGTGTATATATTCCACTGAACGCGATGCAAACTTTCACTTAAATTAAATTCATTTTGAGAATTAGTAAACAATCATTAATCATATTTACACTTAGCTCTTCCAGTGTATTTGATTTCCCTTTAGCGGACCCTGAACAGGCTTTCCAATGCGTTTCAATATTAACGCCAGGCTTTACCACTTTATTTGCACAGCATGTCGCAGTTGGTTTGAACGTGAGGTGTTTTCTGTGCTGGCAGTATCTTTCTTCATCTGCCTCTGCAATTTCCATATGATAAGGAGTTGCCCACTATTAAAAACAAGTCGTATGGTAGAGCAGTATATAAGTGTCGAGATTCAAAAATGCAACTTCATAGCTCTATTTTACCTGCACATGCACACCAGTCACCAAAATCCCAATGAGAAGGCAGCGCACCCTCATTGTTCCAGTTCTTTTTATTAAATTACGAGTATGAGCTTTTAAAAGCTGGTGCATTACACAAAGCAACAAAAAAATTTCTCAGGTGCTGGTGCGGATTGCAGTAATATAATGTTAGCATCTACCTACTTATCTCCACTGTCACAATTTACACACTGCAAAATTTAGCGCCGATACCATTTTTATTTTTAAATACATAGTTATACTAATGAATAGATGGAAACGTAGTATCTGCTCAGCGGTATGTTCGTGCAACACGTAACGCCTCTCGGCTGTAATTTAGACAAAGCTGTATCTGTACTGTACTTGCGCATTCAGTTTAGACTCAACCCAACTACGCCACTTTTATTCTGATTCATTTGTCAATTTGTTTCAATTTACATCAAATCTGACAGTGAGGAAAATTTAGTCATTCAGTGCACTGGCTGACAGATTGTGTCGATCGTTCATAATGACCCACAGTCTACTATTCTGAAGCTGGAGCTGGAGCGGGCGTTGGAGTTGGAAAGTAGTACGCCTGACAGTTCTAAAAAAATTTCTTTGGTCAGAGATAAACATAGGTAAAAATAAAAAGGAAGCACGCTAGTTAGTAACTTACTCGGTGAATGGCGTACTCCATTAAAACCTTCATTTGCCGGAATGCCGTGCACAGAATTGGCACGTGAAGAATTTGCTTGTGAAACTTCCTCCGGACGAACTCAGTCCTATACAGCCCACTCGGTTTGTCAGTAGGGTCCGCTTTATTCGGTTCCGTTATACAAGCTCACCATCGCGTTAAAGTGGTTTGGCCGGAAGGTATGGGATTCGGTGCCGATGGTATCGGCAATTCCATACTTCTTCATTTCTACATAGGTAGTTTTTATTTTCAAAGAATAATTCATTTTCGTGTGTGGACCAGTTGCAGTTTTCAAGTTAAGGTAAAATATCTCTACCCTGAATTGTGTCACTTATAGAGTAGTGGGAGAGCACATATTTCCTCGCCTCGTTTTTAATACTCTCTGGGAGAAATGTCGGCAGCCATATCCTCTGCGGATCAAGTAGCTCCGCAGTCACATTGAATTCCCAGTAATTTAAATTGTTTGTAATTTTGTTTTTCAAATCCAGTTGTCCCGTCGCATCCATTTGGCAAACCACGTCACACTTTAATTCAGTTTACAGGTCTCTTGCAATTAGTTTTTACAAAGTAATTTTTGCAAACTTTTTAGTACCATTTCCTTCAACTCATCCATCATGACTTCGTTTAGTTCGTGTTTGTCCGCCTTCAACTCTTTGTCCAGCTTGTCTATGCAGCGTTTATAACTTTTCTGCTTTTCGTTCACATTTGCCTGCGACTCGAATTGGATGTCTATTGGGTACGCCTTGTCACAGCACTTTCCCCCACGGTGGTTTTCCTCTTTCCATATAAGGCACTTTTCGTCCTCAACTCCATATGAAGCTCCTTTCGTTGCTTTTTCACAAACCTGGTGAAATATAATGATTTTTGCCTACAACTATTTTTTACTCTATTCTAGAAAAATTAATTTCAGTACCGCAGTCTCAATGTCATAGTAGGTGATTCTAATTTTGTTCAGCTTTTCCGAGTCGGTGACGGAAGCGGAATCTAAAAATTCATTCCAAATTGTCAAGAAGAGTTCATCTCTATAATTTTATTGCTCGGAAAACATTTCCCTACCAATACTCTGCTTTCCTACTTCCTGCGTGATTTTTTTCTTAATGCGTTCCGGGTAGTCTTTGGTCATTGCCTCGGCGAAATCCGCCAGGGAGATTTCTTCCTTGTTAATAGCATTTTTCAGGATGCAGCCGTATATGCCCCACTGACATTTTTATTAGAAACTAATTAATACTAATTTCAACGAACATAATCAGAAAAATTTAAAGTAGTTATTTTGACAAATTTACTCCAATTTTTTCCAGCGTGTCCGCATTATTAATGCACTCTTCTCCCATAGGGTCTTGAGCCCAACCATCTTCTAGGTCAATACCGGGCGTGATCACGGCACCGTTGCAGCATGTCACTCTTGGCTTGAGGATGAAGTGCGACTTATACTTGCAAAAAGCTTTCTCTCCCTTCCCTTCCCCAACATCCATCCGATAGGTCAAAACAGACTTTCTTGCAAATAAAACCAAAAAGTTATTCTAATGCTCCACTCATTTTTTCGTAAATAATTCCGAATTCACCTGTTGAGTTAGAAGCGTAGCTAGAATATAAGTAAATAAACGGACCATTTTCCCTCAAAAAATAAATATTTTTTCCCTAACAAAATATTTAATAACAAGCTCAAGCAACAAGCAAAATCGTTCATATTATTTTGTCAAACGGCTGAAAATTCATTTAGTGCTAACTACTCATCAATTAAGGGCAAAAGTCACGACGGTTCTTTGCAAAAAGTGCAAGTAATTAATCCTGTCATTTCATTTTCTGATGATGCTGCATACCCCGCCATTGGAGGAACATTCCGACCCTGTTCCAACTAAAAATATGTTTTTTGTCATAAAACTGTCATTTCCTTCCCTCATTAAGCTCCCTAATAGAATGATAGCTGACAATTGGCATTGAAGTCAATTACTCGAGGAACTTGATCAGCTTCGTGCATCACGTTCCCATTATTTTCGCATCCTTCATGATGTCCTCAGTCTGGCTGGAAAAAGGAAGCTAGGTACGTATCTCTTTTACTGTGTTCTTGACTTGGCTAGGTTCCGGCAGAGTTTGGAGTTGGAGCATGTGAGCATTTCAGAGTTCGTGCAGTCGTGCATGACACTAATTTCCATTTTTTGCACACTAGAAAAAAGAGATCCTCTTTCCTTTTGTTACAGGTTGGAAAAACGAGAGAAAATAAAATGGAATTTGATTTTGCCAATTGGAACAAGCATTCTATTTTTTGCCCTCTTTGGAGCAGGAAAGTGATGGAGTCAGCTCCCATTCTAGATCTTTTTCTTCCCTCTTGAGCCCGCCAGTAAATGAGTTGGCGCTCCACTACGTGAATTTCATAAATGAGTGACTAGTGACTTCCTCAAATTCGATTTGCTCCGCACGCCGCACCACTTTTCCCTATTTTTCTCTCTGCTTGAACTCGGCTTCCGCTCAAAAGTCTAGTCAAACACCTTTTAGCGATTTTAATGCAATAATGAATGGAAATGGAGTGCTTATTTTTTCTGAGAGCGAAGATGAACTCGGCTTCCGCTCAAAAGTCTAGTCAAACACCTTTTAGCGATTTTAATGCAATAATGAATGGAAATGGAGTGCTTTTTTCTGAGAGCGAAGTAACCTCCCTTCTCCACACATTTTTTCCCTTCCGTTCTAACTCCAACTTCCAGAGAAATAACTGGGGCAAAGTGATACATACAATACAAAAGGCTACAATTTCCCATAAATAAATTAGGAAAGCATACAAAAACATATTTTCCCCTTTTCCCCTTTTCCTACCAAAGTATAAGAAGCCACCCACACCGGTGCAAATACCTTTTTTTTTATCGGGCATCAAATTGCCAGCTAGTTTCCATTCATCACGCAACGCCATTACCAAACATGTCATTACAGCTCCATAACATCTGTCCAGCTCATTTTCCTATTAGGTCATGTAATGCGATAGGCATACGACGAAGCAGAAAAAAACTAATTAAAAAAATATTTGCCCAGTGCACATCCAATAAACATCCATATTTATATATTTTCCAGGAAGAGCAAAAGCAACCCTGGAAAAAAATCGTGTTTTCTTTCCTCGACAATTGACAAACATTCCCATTTCGCTAACTGCAGCCACTATCCATTTATTTTCCTTTCTTTTCCCCTTTCCTCCGCAACTAATATTTTTCGTACATAATGAAAAGGAAAATGAATATGAATATGTAACGAGGAGGGCTCCCGCTCCATCATTTTATTTGCATTTGTCATGACTGCTCTCCCTCTCTCAAACATAATAGGGAGGGACTACAACAAGTTGATGTTGATATGTTAATACTACCAAACAACATATTTTTTTTCCTTTACCCTCCATCGGGAATTATAGAGCCGAAGCTCAAGCTGAAGCTCAACTCACTATCAGGAAAAAATAGGAGACCTGGCTTTTGTCATTTTCCTTTCTTATGGCAGTGGCAGTGGCATCCATCCAAAAAAGGGAACTGTTTACTCTTCACCAGTTCAAACTAGTAGCTATGCCTCTATGATGGAAACAAATGGAGAGAAACTAACTCGAAAAAATAAGTTTTCTTGTTTCTCCAGAAAAAAAAGTTGCTACTGGAAAATGCGGTAGCAAGTAGGAAGTTGCTGTGTATCTCTTCCACTTTTCCTTTTTTTTCCTTAAACGCTTTCCTCTTTCTTTCTTTCTCCAGGAAAAAAAAGAGAAAAGGAGGGAGTACACGAAACACAGAGCAATTCCCGGTTGCACTAACCCAATAAGACGTATCACTTCACTTTAACGCTCACTATTCCCAACTTTACTGTCCAAAGTGGAGGAGACAAGGAAGCCAGAGAAAAGAAATGGAAGGAAAAGAAAGAACAGAAAAAAAATTATGTACACATGCATACCCCTCGTGTGTGGAATAATCAATATTGTGCATAAAGCAAAGCTGCTCTTTGTGTGACTGGTCAAAATATGAAGGATTTACATTGCAAAGGAAACACATTTTATTTTTAGATTTCTTTTTTTTCTTCATTTCCCCATCCGAGAAAAAACCCCAGGAATATATAGTGTAGCAAAAAACTGGGAAAAATACATTTTTAGTGATGTTTTTGGTGAAAGAGAAACAAAACGAGCATCTCAATTTCCACACGAGTTTGTAGTGCTGACTGTTTACTTAATGGAGTAAATATCTGTTGCGAAATCCCCAAAAATAGAGTATGCCCAGAGTAGTAGGGGAAAATAGGCGGAAGATGCAGCTGGAATTCATGATAGTCTTTTATCAAAAAAACCGGTCATCTTTTTTTTTTCTTCTGAACCGCAACGGATCGCATATCACATTGAGGAGAAAAGCATAGCGCTAGAACATTTATTGTTCTCGCAAGCAAAAATCGCTTTTCCTGGATTTTCCAATGTGAATAAGTGAAAGTGGAGGAAGGTTGAGATGTATTTTGGACAAAACCGCGGCCTTTATTCCCGCTATCATCACATCCAGAGAAAAAGAGTTTTTCCCACTGCATTCACCATTTCGACTTTTTGGACTTGCCACCAGCCGAGAGCGTAATGTCTTTGTATAACCGAGTCTGATTACATTTTCCCCAACACTGAAGCGAAAAAAAAGCGTGGCGAAGCTGTTCCTCTGGTAGAAGTGAAAAGGAGAAGAGAGCCCCCTTAAGAAATACATTTCTGCTCCTTTTCAGTGAAATTGTTGAGTCGAGTGGCAAAAGAAAGGACTCTCCGAATTTGTGTGGCGGTGGCTCTGTCAACAAAAATTTTTATACCACTTTTTTACAGCCCGTCTCCGCTATAATAATCCATATGAGATCCCCAATGAGAATTTTTTTGCGTGGAAAGGAGCAAAAAAAATCCCGCCGTTTTCTGTAGTGTGCACTCAGAACAAGCTTTTCCATGTCCATGCTTTGTTTATTTACCAAAAGCAATTTATTTTGTAATGGTTGTGTAGTGTGAAATTACTGGAATTACTGGAACACTGGCGGTCCTCCTCCGGATAATATACACATCAAGGAGAAAGCGATCCCGTATTTTTTAGGTAATGATGCGCAAACAAAGATTGCAGGGCTGTTTTAGTGGGGGAGTGCAGAGGGTCAAGAAAAAAGAGCATAAATATGTTTTCCGTGCTTAATTTAAATCAGCGAGGTGGAAAAGGCGGAAAAATTAGCATTGGAATTTGCAAGTAAAATTGTGAGATATTGCGGACCGAGAGGGAAATATATTTTTACACTAGTGCTCGTTGCAGAGGACAGCCAAACACGGCATTTTAATCGTCTTAAGGAGCTACTTGACCATAAATAATATTTTTTTGAAGTGAAAATTTATTCCTTTGTCGCTTACAAGCTCGCTCACTTCTCTTCTGTAGTTGGAGCTATATAGCTGGTGTGTAAGTGCTGGAAGTAGTTATGGAGAAAGCGGGAACTGGAGAAAAGTAAAACATGGAGAGTTTGCAGCATTCAGCATGAGCATACCACATCTATTCTGGAGAAGAGAAGGAAAACTAAAGTGCTTTTTATTCTGTATTNAAGTGCTGGAAGTAGTTATGGAGAAAGCGGGAACTGGAGAAAAGTAAAACATGGAGAGTTTGCAGCATTCAGCATGAGCATACCACATCTATTCTGGAGAAGAGAAGGAAAACTAAAGTGCTTTTTATTCTGTATTCCCTGCTGACATTCCTCGCGACTTGGAAAAGGGTGGAAGTGGAAGGGCCAACTTTAGCTCTCTTTTTTTTATTCTGGACTCCAGCTACGCACGGCACGTTCATTAAAGTAGATTGTAGGATGAACAGAAAAAAAATATATTTAGTGAAGATGAGTAAATGAGCGAGAAATAAAAGGAGATCTAGTCCAGCTCGGAATAATAAAAAAAGGGAGGAGGGAAAACTGGAAATATCATTTTCACTGGATTTTAACACGAAAAGGATTTCTTCTCCAGCTAATTAAGACACTACTACATTCATTTGCGAAAATAAGGGGAAATGTGGATGTGGAGGAGTGTGTCATTTTTCAACTAAGAAAGTGATGAAGACTCTTACTTCGATAAAGTTAAGTCGTGGACAGGCCACGAAAGAAGAATCTTTTTTATTTTCTGGGGAGCGCAAGCCAATGCCAACAGCCACAAGAAGAAAAGTCTTTTTTGGTGCATGCTTTTTCTCAGCCGAGTTTCTTGTAGGCATCCGCAGAACTGTGTGAGTGAGCGTGTGTGCTCTGAACTCGCTGGAAGTCTGGAGAATACATCCAGGAGTGGAAATCACAAAAACACATTGTGCTCGGTAGGGATAGAGGACAGACAGTTACGAGCAGGAATCACGTACGCTTTATAAGATTACTTTTCCGTCATCTTTTTACGGGAGAGAAAAACAGTGAAAAGGGAAAGTGAGTCGTTTCATTTTCTTGTCTTTTTTATTTCCAATTCTAAAGTAAAAAAGAAACGGCTCCTTTTTCTTCTGGTGTTTGCGCGGACTAAAAAAGAGATACAAATTTTTTTCTATTCTCTAGTAAAAATGTGCGTGCTCCTGCTAGTTAGTAATGGATAAGCCTTCATAATATATTTTTTTCTTGCCTTCCGCTAAGGATCCAAAGTGCGGATAAAAATGTGTGCGGATTCATTTTCTTTTCTTTAACTGCGCCCATTACCGTACGAGAAGAAAATGAAATGTAATTTTTTTATTTAGCTTTAGCCCTCCTAGAAAAAAAATATATCTGGTAGCTGGATCAGGAAAATAGCCCTTTTTCTGTTTCTCTCTCTCTCTCTTTGAAAACATATGTAAAAATATTGTGTATGGGGAAATAGGGAAAGTGGAAGGATCTTGGAGTGTTCGAGGAGGGAACTCGGTAGGGATGGAATGCGCAAAGAAGTAAAGGGAAAGCACTTATTTTATCTGTACTACTTTTGTCAAGGCTGGCGCCAGTCTGCCTTCTTTCTCTTTTTTTCTCTGGAGGAGATTCCCTTTCTCTTGTTTGATATTGCCTTTTTGCTGGAATCTTTTTTTTGTGAGAGCTCCAAAGCTGAAAGCTGCAATGAGAAGGACTACGCTGCTAGCACTATCTTCAGTGGAAAGTGGCGCTTTTGCGTGTGTGTAAAGGAAAGTGCAAAGAAAGTTTGGGTGATCCTCAGAGTAAAAAGTCAATTTTGTTCTCGGCCCGTCACAAACAAGCAGCAGCAGCAGTGAAAGGAGGAACAGACGGATTGTTGCATTTTCAACTGGATACTTTATCGCATTATCCTGACGATAATGTCATTATCTCCGAGAGTGAGACAGGGAAAAGTGAGATGAGTTGAACCAGGTGCTCTAAAAGACCAGTGTTATTGTTTTTTACCTGACCACAGTGTTATTGTTTTTTACCTGAGCTTGTATAAGCCATACAATCATAAGTGAAAACGATCTCGGCGTCCAACTCAGATATTACCCTGCACTGCCAGTCCACTTAAAAGTTTTTTTTTTAACTTTTCCTCTGACCAGCGAAAAGTTGTTTATTTTGTTTTTGTATACGTGTTTGTTCGCAGGTTTGGGGAAGCCGAAGCAGTAAAAAATGTAGTTTGTTTTGTATGGAGTGCACATATTTTTTTTTGGTGAGGAGAGCAACTGAGAAAGAGGTATTATGATCGGTTCCCCGGGGGAATCTGAGACGTCGCAGGCATACAGGCCAGGATCGGGAGTGGGTGCAGCATCTGGAGCGGGATCAGCTTTTCCTTCACCGAAACATAAATCTCAGCCGCAGCCAGAGTACAAAGTTGTGAATGTGAAGGAGCCCCCAAAATGTTATGACAGCTCCTTCCGTTGCCTCCACACATCCATCGAGATTGTGGTTGTCGTTTCACTGGTAAAAAAAATATTCCCAATTCACAGCTAATTGCCTACCTCTCTCCCTTTCTGCACTGTTGTAAAGAATCTGTTTTCAAAATCAAATATCCGCCAGTCCACCTACAACCTAGATGTGAAAAGTAAAATTTATCTCTTGAAAAGCTGTTGCAGTGTCATGTCCTTTTCCCGGAATTGCTCCTTTTTTTTATTTCCGTGACTGTTTCTTGTTTCCTGCAACTTTTTTTTTGATAGAGTCGATTGAGCACTACACGGACAGAGATAATCACAGACATTTTCTTGGCCCATTTCCGTTTTATGTTTATAGATATGTGCCACATCGGAGTTGGTGTTGGGGTTTTGGGTTCTGTTCGTCCTCAGCAGCACATCCTTCCATACCTCTTCTTCCAAGTACGTTACAATCGGGGTGGGAATGTTTATCGCTCAACTTGTGCGAATCTATGCGCTCCTCAATTGGATGAAATCCTCGAAACAGGTAAGAAAAAAAAGTACACAGAAAATCTACACACCGATCCTCATCCTATTTCTCTCTCTCGCTCCGCTTTTTATTATCCTGCCATATTTTCTTCCTTCCAAAATCCTCCTCTTTACTTTCATGCAATGTCCTGAATATTTTAGGGGACATTTCTCCTCATTCCCTTTCTCCACCCCAGAAATATATATATTTGCTTTATTTTCTCTTCATTATTACGCAATCTGTATTCTCCGTGAATAACCCGCCTTGGTTTTCTTTTCTTTTCTCCAGGAACTGACGAAAGCGTACTCTGCTACGACGCTGTGCACCGTTGTCTCCATTCTCGTTCTCCTGCCAGTCGGCTGCCTTGTCCTGTTCGTAGCTGTAATCGTTCTGGAGCTAGTCGTGTTCCACAATCGTCCCCAGCTCGAGGTTCTTGAGGCGTTCATACTGGTCGCTGGTTTCGACCTCGCCTTTTCAATTTGCTTCGGCTCCCTTATCGCCTGCTGCTTTCAGAGTCGTCTTCAGCGAAGACAAGTTTACCTCCGGTATTCCTCCACATCCCAGCTCACTCCGCTCCGCTCTTCTTCCGCCCCGCCTTCCCAGCTAGCTCGTCACCATCCCCATCCTCCCCTCTCCACTAGGACCACAACGACCCCATTGTCCACCCAAAAACAGGACTACATCCAGTTCCACAACCAGATCCAATACCCACTCCCGCAGCACCGGCTGTGCTTTTATGACCAGCATCAGAACACAATGGTCGCTTACGTATGATAATGCCACTTCCATCCTCTTTTTTTATATACCTGACCTTTCCCTTTTCCAAACTCCAATCCATTATCTGGTAATTTACTACTGCTGCTGCCACACTATAAAAACAGTTGTTCCTCACAACTTTTCTCCGAAAGGTCTCCCAAAAATGAAATATCTCCTTTCACTTCCACACCCACAACAAAACACAATACTTTTGCCCTTATTAAAAGCGTTATTCATCTTCACTCTCACCTCCGCAGAAGAAAAGGCCAAAAGCTCGACTATTTTTTGCATGTTCTTTTATGGCGCCAATAAATGCTGCGCACTTCTCCAGTCGTCCACATTCATTTTATTTTGTTAGGACCCTCCAAGAAATGGCGATAATAATGGATGCCCTTTATTGCGTTTCTCTTTTTCCCAATTTACTTTTTTCCCTTCGGATAATAAAAATGGAAAAAAAGACACAACCACATTACATACTCTTCGTACAAAAACAATAATTTTAATTTTAATGGGGAGTTTATAATTTTAAGCTTGTATTTCCAGAATTTTCTACTTGTTAGCCACTAGTAAAAACTAATTTATTGAATTTGACTGATCGTGACTCTTGCTATTAAAAAGTGTGCTACCACTTTTTCCGCTTGCGAAGAAAATCAAGGAGTTGGGCTCATTTTATGTATTTACTTTTTAAAAATCTCATTTTCGAGAAAATTGGGAAGAGAATGTATTCTCTCTGTGGCACACTGAACTACCCTTTTTAGGGTTTTTTCTCATCCAATCTTTGGCAAAAGTGGGTTGATAAGATATCGTAATAAAATCGGAATTTTTATGAAGGAAGAGATCCCTCACATATTTTTATGGGGTTCACTGACAAGCCCCAAAAAGATATTTTTATGAAGGAGAAAATATATCATAAAGAAGGAGCACGGAAGAAGCATGTTCCCTGTCATGCAACAAAGTTGGTTTTTTCCTTTGCTCCCACATCCCGCAACATTCTCCTTCTCGGACAAGTGGGCTTACGGAAAGGTCGGTGTTTTGTGCGTGTAATGTCAGCAGAACAAATTTGTGTACTCGACCACGAGCATCCTCTCTTCTGCTTTTCATCATGGTACCCTTCTCTCAACAAAATAATTTTCTTTTTTAGGAGCAAAGTGAAGAGCGCTAGAAAAGGGGGCATTTATTGTGGTAAGAAGGGAAAAAAAGATTGCAAAAGAAATTTTCCTTTTTCTGCGTGAATCCTTTTATTTTCTGTTCACAGGGAGCAATTTGCAACGTTTTTTAAAAGGAGAAAGTGAAGAAAAGTGGTCACTATAGGTTTTCAACACATTACCCGCATCCTACATTTCTTACTATCTACACAATTTTTTTTCTCACAGAAATTGCCTTTTTCTTCCTAGGATGAGGCAATAAGCCATGAAATGCCATAACTCTGGGCTGTTGTGCGAACTGCGAAAGTGAATTTGACAGGATTTGGTGTGCTCCCTGCCAAGTCAGAGAGCGAGAAAAAAAAGTTTTTTTTTCTGATGGGAGGTTGTCGTGAAATGTGACATGTCGGTATGTGATAGGTGTGGGCTGCAGTACATGACGGGAATACGCTTTTCATTATGCGCATACCGACACGGATTTCACTTTTGACATAATTACAGGTTTCGGGTTAGGATGATTACCATAAAATAGTAATCCGCACTCCGCTCATCCGCTTCAAAAAAAAGTAGGTCGCAGTTATTACTTTTGCCGTCAGAGCAAACAGAAAAAAGGATTGACTGAACAGGAGCACTCCGCTATATACTTGGAACGGATATGTACAATTTTTATTCGGGCAAAAACAGCGAATAAAATTCTCTTTACAAAGTGAATCTAGTTCCTTCCCATATACAAAGGGTTTTCAAATGTGCCGACTGGGTTGTTATAAATTGGATTCGTTTGCTGCATTTAACAGCTTGGCGCTCCCTCTCATACCGCTTGTATTCCCTTTTCACGAGCATTTTCTGATATCCTTTGTAAACGCAGAGGAGTATAAGCCCAATCAGAACCACGACACTAGAGACCCCCGAAATAATCCAGAAGATGGGCGCTTCCTCAGGACACTCCTTCGTCTTTTGAGCTTGTATTTTGAACTTCTTATCTGGGCTCTGGGAGTAGCTGAAAGCATACACGCAGCTGTCGGCGGGGTCCTCTTCTCGGCACATTACCTCATTAGAGCGCTCCCCGGACATTGCTGGATCATAAAAATAGAAATGTTTTTATTCCACTTTTTTAATAAAGGATGATTGCGTTATTACAGC
Organism: Acrocyrtus sp. NNG-2020; assembly: GCA_027744115.1. NCBI lineage: Eukaryota > Metazoa > Arthropoda > Collembola > Entomobryomorpha > Entomobryidae > Acrocyrtus > Acrocyrtus sp. NNG-2020. The sequence continues at coordinate 12,542 of JAHZND010002261.1, forward strand.
ACTCACCTGCAATTACATCCACAGGGGTTATTGAGAGCTGAAAGCAGCTCAGATCGCAGTCGGCAGCGTTGAGAGTCCCACTGTTGTGGATTTTGCAGAGGACGCACTCCTTCAGTTTATCACACTCCTTTGGGCAGGAATCGTGCTGGATAGAGATAAAAAAAAAATAAGTGGGGAGTGTGATACTGTGATGGACAGAGACGCTTAGGCATGCACAAAGCAATTTCCGCTTAAATTTCTTACAATGCATTTTTCGCAGTGGGAGCCGCTATACAGTCCCTCGCACTTGCACTGGTTACACTCACAACTTCCCTTTCCGCTACATTCCTCTTTGCTTCCGGGCGCGAAGCAGGAGTCCTGTGAAAGCCAAAAATTCTCTCATGAATAGAAATTTAACCAATTTTTCAGTCCACTACAAGCCCACCTTGCTAGTAGAGCAGTCGCAAGCTGGGCCTTCCCAACCCACTTCGCATTTGCAAGTTCCGCAATTGCATTGCCCGTGGCCGGCACACAGCTCCTCTTTAATTCGGAGGCAGCTAAAGTTGTCGCACTCGCAGAAGAGACCGCTGTACCGCTATCAAAGAAAATGCAATTAATTAAAAGCTGTACTTCCGTTACAGATTAATATCCCTCCCTCAAGGCTATTTTTCTTACATTGCCCTCGTTACACACGCACTGCCCGCAGTGGCAATTTCCCCTGGAAGGAAAAAAGATTAGGAATTAGCAGAGTTCCAGCGGATTTTTTTCATTGTCGCCCCTATTTTCAGGCTTACCTTCCATTGCAAATTTCCGTTGAGTTGTCCTGCCGGCACGCTGTGCTCAGATCGACCACTCGCTCCGTTGAGCTACACTCGCAACTCTTCCCGAAAAAGTTAGTATTACAATCGCACAGCCCGCATATCTCGGAACCTCTTCTGTTACAAAAATCTGAGTTTGGAATCTATAAAAAATAATTCTCACGATATTTTGCAATTTCCCACTTTCCCCTACTTTTAAACTGTCACTCATTTTTCATTTAGTCAACTCAACCTTTCTTTCTTGGCAGGGGCAATCGCACAGCATTTCCACGTCTACAGCGATATCGTCTGGAACGCCCACGGTGTAAATACGATACTGCTGCTTCCACTCCGACACAATTGGAGAACATTTTATCAGCTCGATTTCTACCTGGAATCTTTTCAAAAAAAAATTTCGTATTTTTTGCGTCAGAGGATCATTTTGATATTATGACCTAATATATAGTGACCACTTACTGTACTATTGCTCCGGCATCCAACCCTGAACAAATATTCGTTTCCCTATCATGCAGACCAGTACTCCTGCAACTAGTAAAATACCTCACCTTGAAGAACTCGGGTGGAAACGTGTCCTTTATTTCAATGCTAGATTTTATCCTCTGAAAATGTGTGAAGACAGTATAAAAAGAAAGTTTGCTGTTATATGTATTGTATAAAATGACCTTTAATTTTTTACTTGATATTCGTCCTCGAGCAGATTAAGAATGTTTCGGGAGTCTTTTGCAAGTTCGGCGCTTTTAGAACCTTCGATGACCTCAGTGAGGAGAGTATAGTCGGGGAGCTGTTTGGCAGTCACGGCAAAAATGATATTCATCGAATGTCTCTTTGCCTTTGTGTTGATCTGGGACATAGAGGGATAGTCAGTGACCAGGGAGTTGGTGTAGTACTCTCCCCTCTCATCCAAGTAGCAGTTGCCGTCGTTTGGAAGGAGGATTCCTCCAAGCTGAGATACAAGAAAAAAATATTTTTTCTTGGGAAAATTCCATATGTACTTTCATATTAAAAGTTTTACCCGTCCATCCCCAGCGTAGTGAAATGGGGCGTCTGTTGCAAACAAAATGAGCCTTCGAGCTTGCTTTGACCACCCTAGATAATATCAAGGGAAAGCTGATAAAGGGTTACAGTTCTTCAAAGCAGTAAACTATTTTAACAGTTTTGTCACCCGTCGTCCCATACCAATCTGGTCCTCGCAAACCATCACTTGCATGAGTGCATCAAAGCCTCCCTCTGGGATGTCGGTGTTGGCGGAAAGGACAAAGTTCCTGACAGCATCCTGAAGAGATTCATTAAATAAATTTTAAAAGTAATTTTAGCTTTTATAAATTAAATTTATTTCCCGAAAATTACACTAAATCTGGTAGTATCATTTGACAGCTTCATATGGTTTTTGAATCCGTAGGGTTTGGTGCAGACATCATTCTGGTTGGCACACGGATTTTCCTGGCTGCATGAAAAATGCAATTTTAATCATAATTTTAAAATAAATGAATAAATCCATTTTAAAATATCATTTTTATAAATGCATTTGTACAGTTCCAGTGCAGGGGAGACGAAGGGTGATGCAATTTTATCGACGAACGTGCCAAACCCTTGACGAAACTTGCTAGTTAAGTTGCGGAGACGATCTCCTATAGCATCTCCTAAACTGACAAGCACTTCCTGAAAAGGAAAAACTTGTCATTTTTTCGGCTAATAGCCAAATTATTTTTACATAAATACATAATGAACTAAAATAATCCTTCTAAAAACCTTGTCATCTTTCATTGTGTACGTCCCATCCATGAGAAAGTACAAGTCAAGGGGATAGTCTTCTAGATCCTGGTAGTCAATTGTGAAAGTGACTGGATCGCCTACTCTCATCCTAATGGAGAGCTCTTGAGGACGAACGGGGACTTGCTTCCTTCCTCCACTCCCACTGCTCAAAGGCTCATTCCTAAAACGAAAAATTTACTTCATTTCTTTTTGTCCTCTTCAAAGTAATGTCACTTATGTAGCTTTATATAGCCACTTGTCCTTGTCTCTTTTGTGTACCGTAAGATATTTAACTTGTTGACGTGATTAAACAAGTACTCTTTGGCGCACTGAAACCTTCCCAGATTCCTGTGAGCTTCCATTGTGTTGCACCGCCACAGTTGCTTTTTATCACTCCCGTGAAAATCCTACCAAAAAAATTATGTTTTCAGAACATGAATTATGAATATAACTAGTCGTAAATGCATTTTTACTGTCAATTTGAATCCTAGTTTTGAGAACATACTGACTGCGAGCACCAGGCACAAGCCGGGTTTTGGACACATGCCGCACAACTTTCCAGCCCGGTACATGAGTTAGAATCTGGTATTTCTGAGTTACTATTTACGAAATATTGTATCTCTAAAATAAGCAAAACTAATAACTTCCAGTACATTTTAGCTAAAAATTTAATAATGAATTCCGCAAAAACTTAAATTGAAAGTGCCTACACCTAAAATTCTTATATTCTGTATATCTACTATCGTTTCTCTATGTATTAGTCACAATAGTGTCAATCTCCACAAACAAACGGAAACTGCTCATTTCCAAAAGCCCAGCAAGTAAACCGTACCGTGCATGCATATTTTTATCTGCGGTCTTATCAATTTTCCTGATAACCTGTCCCGTATCATCAGCATTATCCAAGAATAAAATTATGGAGGATATATTTTTTTGACAAATGCGTGATGTAAACTGGATGACTACATTTTCCCCAAAATTGTTATGCTCTGACTCCAATCATAAAAACGTAATGAAATGCTTCCGCTTCTCACAGTGCCCCAAAAAGTGAAAAAAAGCCTTCGTACGTACTCGATTTTTTTACTTGAAACAAATTTTTTTATTGGATTTTTCCTTGACTTAATATAAATAACGCTGGAACAGTTCGTGTAAAGACTAAATATATATTTATGTAGTATAATATATATAAACTCTACACAGAAATATATTATAGTAATAATAAGCAATCAATTAGTACTGTTTTCTTCTTTTTCTAATTGATACCAAAAGTAATCTCTACTAACCTAACACCAGTACAATCCTGCAATAATAAAAATCAGTTATTCTATTATTTTCATTTATCTTAGCCTACTCCTTACCGTACCCTACTTCTACCTATTTATAAACTTAATGTACACGTTTC
>JAHZND010002262.1:0-32738 GCA_027744115.1 Acrocyrtus sp. NNG-2020
TCTCATAATTAATACTGAATGAAGTTGACTAAATGAGCCAAACTATCGGCTGGAAGCATTAGTTTATAAAGTATCGGGTGAAAGTATCGGGTGAAAGTATCGGGTACAAGTATCGGCTCATTAACTATCGGGTGAAAGTGTCGGCTCTGGGGAGCTTGCCTAACTTTTCGATTCGCTGCGTACACATGTATGCTCCAATCACAACGAAAATAATTATGCTGAATAGTGTTAGTAAAAACCGTCCATATTTTGCTGCACAATACCTATTAATTACAAACCTGACTAAATGATCAATCCTAATATGTTTGAGTGAACGGTAGTGACGATCTGGAAGTAATTTTTCCATGATTCGTTGGCAGCTGCTATGATGTCAGGATGGATCATTAAAATTGTGTAGGTTACCAATTCATACAGAGCCATCCTTCCCAGTCCCGTATAGATAAGAACGTGATAAGATCGAATCTTAATTTGAACATCTAGGTCAAAGGCCCACGCCCCTACTATGAACCAACACACGAGCATTCCTAACACAGTTGTGAGCTGGGAAATGCACCATGGAGCAAGCTTCCAGCTCCACGGGCGCACTTTCAGCTCAAGGCAGGGACCCTTTCCAGTAATATAAAAATTGTTGCGTGGCAGGTTGAAAAATGCGAGCGGAAAGAGCTCGTATGCATAAACCACAAATGGGGTGACAATCGACGAGTATTTCGGAACGCGGTGTGGCAGCGACATTTTTCTTGCTAAAAATTTTATAATTGCACATTGTTATTATTTCACTTATACAGATATATAGTTAATGAACGTCTGCTCTGTTCCGCTTTGCGTCTACTATTAACTTTGGAAGCATCAATTTCGGAGCAACGCTTGTGTAACGTAACCTTATTCCAATTCGACTTTTGCCTGACCCTAATTGTCATTAAATTTTTTATTAGCTGTTTGTTTTTAAAAGCAACATACTGTTTTTATTGAAAAATAACAATTATTTTCACTCAAATATTTATTACTTAAAAATTACACAATATTACTTTACAATATCACTTATTAATTTTGATACATTTTTAGACTCAACTTTCTTAAGAAACAAAGATTTTATAGTAGAAAATTAAGTGCTTTGGTAGGTACATATGAATAATTTGTTTGTAAAGACAAGACAAACATAAACAAAATTTCGTGATTTCTTTTGACCAGAGGTACCTTGATTTTTGATACGGGAATTTACAGATAAAAGGCTACCATGAAAAGAGCTTAGGTTACCTCATCAAAGAGGGGGAAGGAGGGTTAAGTAATTTAAAAGTAATTTTAACTTAATTTAATTTTTGTAATAAATTGAGAAAATAAATTTTGGCATGATTTTAAAATTAATTGTATTACTAACTTATGGAAACTTCTATTACGTGTTTATCTATTTATTTAAGGAAAATCAATCAATAATTTTATACATCTTTAGAAAAATTACTTTATATTTTGGCGTGCTGCCAATCTTTGGCTGATTTTAATTTGATGCTTTAATTTTAGAAGCACACTTAAATAATATTTCAGTACTGAATTAACAATATTTTTAATAGTGAAAAGAATCTGCACTTTCTCCGTTGTTTACATAAAATTTGCTTTATCCTTATCTACAAAGGGTCAATTAGCAGAATTGCATTTACAAGATTGTTAACTAATTCATGAAAGTACGTCATAGTCACGCCTCGTTTGAAAATGAAGAAGCCTCCGCATTTAAAGTACGCGCTTCTCTTTCCTCTCCAAATTGCGTACCAGTACCTTCTCATTTTCTTAGAGTTCCAAACGCCACAGTAGTTGCGACTTATATTTACTTCTATTAGCTTTGCCGTCGCAGTTCGAAATGCAGCAGCTGCATGGAGATAGTGTGCCGTGAATATCACTAAAAGTATTCCTCCTACTCCATCAGCTGCAACCAGGAAAGGGGGTAAGTGACGCCATGCTTGAATGAAAAGCCACAGTGCAATGATTGTGCCCAAATGAGCAACAAAAACCAAAACTGCGAGTGCCGTTTGAAAAGAGGCTGATATGTGTTTGATTAGAATGGTTAAATGAGTGTACAAAATTATGCATTGTTCTCCGAGTAGATTTTGAAGTCGTTGTGCGGATATTGAGGGACCTGTCATGATAATGACTAAAATCGAAACTACAAGGAATGCAAATCGAACGTACTCTGCAATTGGAACCGATAAGATTGCAAATTTAAACAGAAAAGTGATCGTGCCTATTTCCGTAACTGTGCCGTTTCGGTTTGGAAACATTTCGGCAAGGATGTAGTAAAACGGATCCAGCTTTGCAAGCAGAGTAACTGGCGTTATATAAAATGGAGAAAGGATCATCCCAGGCACCATTGAAAATAATATTAGTCCAAGTTCGTCAGTCCTCCTCTCAAAATTCATTCGTCGGTAGAGTATGGCCTCGGCACCTACAAGTCATTTTGAAAAAGAAAACATTTTTTTTTCTGCCAAATTAAAGAAATTTGCAAAAGTAGGACTTACACATTTTGTCGTACTCCAAGAAGGCATTGACCGCTTTGATAATATCCCAATTCCTGATTAAGGCGTAGTACGATGCACACTCGAACATTCCCATTAGTCCAACTAGCGTTAAAATGACTACGTTGAAGAAGTGGATTTCAGTCTGAAGGTTCCAATCCAGTGCCACCATAAGCAGTACGGCCCAGCAGGCGATAGCATATATAAAGGTCACTAGAAGAAATAAGCACCACTGAATGAGGCGCCAGCTCCAAGGGCGAACCACTAGCACGAGCAGATTCCTTTCAATGGAAAAGGAAAACTTATTTTGGGGTAGGTATAGGTAGAATGTTAGTTTTGACATCAGGTCAAACGCTTTAAGGAGCAGCGGGGTGAGGACGGAGGATTCTTTGGGGACGGTGACGCACGGTAAAATTTCCATTCCTACACAAGAAGTGGAATCAAAAACGCTAATTAAAATTATAGTTTTAACTACTGGTTTTTTAAAGATTGTAAAATTGCAGAAAAATATTCTAGAAAGAGGGTAAGTAGCGAATGGAATTTAAAAAAATAACTGATTTAGCCCTTCTTTACCTCCATTTCGTACGGTAATGTCGAGGTAGCGGTGAGTTTGTTGGTGGACTAATAACTTCCTCTCTTATTAGGTATCTATTCTCCTCGATAGTCACTTGTAAGAAAGGGGAACTATCTCAAGTTAAACTTTAATATGCATAGATCCATTTGAAATGGGCCACGTGCCACGTGCCTATACATATTAACGTGAAAAGGATCATTTCGCTTGTAGCATGAACAAAAAACAAACCGAAAGTCATTTTCCGAAAACAATTTTGTTTCGTGTTTTAAGTTGAGGCAGTAGAAAAAACTTCTTACAATTTTTATCCATCATGTAAGCTTTTAATTTACAACAAAATTGTAAATGGGTAATGCGAAATTGTTGTCCCTGAGGATGTCTTATGTACCCGAAATCAAATAAAAATTATATTTTCACATTATACTAAATTAAAAACGATAGTCACTTGTAAGAAAGGGGAACTATCTCAAGTTAAACTTTAATATGCATAGATCCATTTGAAATGGGCCACGTGCCACGTGCCTATACATATTAAAGTGAAATGGATCATTTCGCTTGTAGCATAACCAAAAAACAAACCGAAAGTCATTTTACGAAAACAATTTTTCGTGAAGTTGAGGCAGTAGAAAAAACAACTAGGTGCATAAAACTTCTTACAAGTTTTATCCATCATGTAAGCTTTTAATTTACAACAAAATTGTAAATGGGTAATGCGAAATTGTTGTCCCTGAGGATGTCTTATGTACCCGAAATCAAATAAAATTATATTTTCACATTACACTAAATTAAAATGTAAGTCAAATGTCAAGACAAATGCTGAAAAGAAACACATCCATGTTTACTTTTTATTCGAGTTTAAGGTACATTTGCATTTAGAATTTTACTGTTAAAGCGTTCCTTAATAGTAGGTGTACTAATGTAAGACATAAACACGGTGAGTTCTTCTCCAGATTACGAACTTAAAAAATACTACTTCGCAGTGCAAACATTTGTGAATTTTTTATGAAACATACGCATATATAACTAAATAAAAATGTTCGTTTATGTAGTCAGGTTAATTTAACTGTTATTTCTTTTGCTTTTGAAATAAGATGACTATTAAAAGTAAAAAAAAACTACACATTACACTAATCACATTTTTTTAATTAAGCAACGTGCATAGTAATGTAACTGAATAAAATTTATTGAACAGTAATGTACATATTTACTTAGGGTACCACTAACTATTAAAACACTTAGTATTAGTAATATGAACAATCAACACGTGAAACAGTTATTTTTACATTGTATGGAATATAGCTTGGAATAACTTACCTGTAAGACTATTTAATACCCTTTTAACCTGATTATTACTAATTAAAACCCAAAGCTGAAAATGTTGGGACTTGAAAACTTCTGGCAGAAAGCATAGGGACGTCACCTGAATGTAGGAGCTTACGGATCAATCAATAATACAGCATTCACTAAATTATCAATCAAGACTAGAAAGTAAGTTGATGTTGCTCCATCATCAAAGATACCAAACGAACCAAACTTGATGTACACGCATCTTTGAGACCGCCACACTGTGCTGTAATACCTCCGTACCGTTTTTAGGCGGGGGTTGCTGCAATGATATCTCACTAACCTGCCATGAATTAGCTTACTCGTTTCCGTTTTGATTCTAACAACTGGCGGAATTATTAGTGCTGTGATAATGATTACTGTTAGGCCCGACAATTCAAACATAAACAGCACGTACCGTGGGACAAGGTGTCTGCACTTGATAGGAAACCAGATTGAGCTAATTGCTGCAAACTGTCCTAACAAAACGAGCGCTATCACAGCATCCTTCATGATTTCTGCAATATGCATGAATATAACTCTAAGCTCATTGTAGAGAAGAACGCACTTTTGACCATGCAATTTTTCAATTCGCCGTGTACACATGTATGCTCCAATTACAACAAGAATGACTTGAGTGAATATTATTAGTAAAAATCGTCCATATTCTGCTGCACAATACCAATTAATTACAAACCTGACCAGAAAACCAACTCCAATGTCCTTTAGAGAGCGGTAATGACGGTCTGGAAGTAGTTCCTCCATCACGTAGTAGAATGGATCGAGGCTGTTCAGGATTCCGGTCACTGCAAGGACTACAGGTACAAATGGTGCTCCTGCTACGGCCGCAGCGAAAAGTGGACCAAGTCCGTCGATTCTCATCACTGTGGATCTTCCCACTCCGTTGGATAGGGCAGCAGCACCTGCGACCATGAAAATGATAGAAAATCATTTTTATATTTAATTTTTACAAGTGATTGTTCAAACTTATATATTTTTTACATCTCTTTTCAAATCTGAAGAAGTCATTGGCAGCTGCTATGATGTCAGGATGTATTATCAGAATTGTGTAAGTTATCAACTCGAAGAGAGCAATCACTCCCAGTCCCAAATAAATGAGAATGTGATGAGGTTGAATCCTAATTTGAAGATTTAAGTCGAAAACCCACGCCCCTATCAGGAACCAACACACTAACATGCCTAATGTAGTTGTGAGCTGGGAAATGCACCATGGAACAAGCTTCCAGCTCCATGGGCGCACTTTTAGCTCGAGGCTGGGACCCTTTCCAGTAATGTAAAATTTGTTGCGTGGCAGGTTGAAAAATGCAAGCGGGAGGAGCTCATATGCGAAAACCACAAATGGAGTGACAATCGAAGAGTATTTCGGAACGCGGTGTGGCAACGACATTTAAAAAATTTAATTGCACTAGGCCATCACTTCACTTATGGGTATATCTAGTTAATGGACCTCCGCCCTAGTCCGCTTAGTGTCTTCTATTAACTTTGGAAGCAGCTTTTTCTTTGTATTGTATGTGTAACCTTTCTTCCAATTTGACTTTTAACTGACTTCAAATTTCAGTAAATTTTTTATTAACGGTTTCTATTGCAAAAGCAATTCCCATCGACAAAAGGAAAAAAAATTACCTTTTAAAGTTCTCTATTCAATTTTAAAACATATTAGGTTCAAGAAGAAACATTTCTTGAGCTGCTTGTTAGGATAGAAAATTGAGTGATATTAAGAGTTATAAAGTATAAGAGTTTGATAAAAATAAACCTAACAAAGACACGAGTATTCATGTTTTTTTATTCAGCTGAGGTACTTTGATTTTCATAACGTGAATTTACATGTGAAAAGCTGCACCATAACATAAATGTACATGATATGGGCTTCCATAAGCAGGTATTCTACATTTTGCTACATAAGCTGGAGTAAAATTTTTAGAATGTGATAAAGGAAAATCAACCAATAGTTAGGCATTTGTGGGACATTTATTTTTATTTTTAGCCTGCCATAAGAAATTCGGCTTTATTTTAACTCGATATTTTAATTTTCGGTAAAACACATACCTAAATGATATTTCATTACTGCATTGATAATATTTTTAAATTTACTTTATGAGAACTGTAAAACTTTCTTTCATTTCTTGCCTAGCACAATATGCAGCACTCTGATGTATAAGATCACTACTACTCAATACGCAAATAATTTAAGTAGAGATAAAACATTTGCCCACTTTTATTTTTGCAATTTTTTCTGCAACGTGCACACCTCCGGCAATTATTAAGCCACAGACCCAAACAAAAAATATTTGCCTGACATTCCCTGAAATGCTTAGCGGCACCACTTCAAAATCAAAATCATTTTTTAGGTTAGTCGGGCTAATGACCCTCCTCCTGTCCTGCACTCTGCTTCCAGTCAACACCCCGAAAAACTCGTCGAGCCAGTAGTAGCCAATCCCACTGTGGACCACAGTTAGCGCAGCGTTATAAGGAATCCTGTTATTTGGAGGAGTAAAAATGTGAAGGAGGACGTTATTCGACTCAATCAGCTTTTTTCCAATGTAGCACCTTCTCCTCAAATTCCGGGGGTGGGTGTTGGTGTTGCTATGACCGTGCACTTCCCTTATCAAGCGGTTTGCCTCATTTGCAAATTTTATTGTGAATGTCCACTCATTTATAAAAACAACTTTTTTATTGTAGGCCAACGATCTTGTAAAGTTCACGGGGTCATCGATGAGCTCCGCCATGCTGTAAAAGTTGTCGTTGGTGGTGTAGTTATTAGCGCCGCTCTTCCTGGAGTTGAAGGACCTTGCCCCGCTAAGTTTTGTTACACTCCGGTCGTTTTTGAAGTTCCAGTATGAAAGTTTGTTGTAGAATATCGGGGTGTAGTTTCGCTCAATAACCTCCATCATTTCCGACATGACGTCTTCTTTCGGAGGAGCAATTATATGGCCAGTGTTAACAGCTGTGTAGTAGTTTGCAAAGACGATTCCAAGAAACGCCCAAAAGATTGAAAAGCCAGAGGCCGTTGATTTTACTTTCGGGATATGCCAGAGTGTTTGGAATGGAGAGAAGGACCGCAATCAATGACAAAAATATGAGTGGGATTTCCGAGAAGGATAAGTACCGTGACGAGGGAAATTGTGGAGACCTGCTCAGAAGAAATATTGCTATGGAGAGCACACTCAAAGTTAGGATCAGCACAGTTCTCACTCCATTTCCAATTGACCTTGTGAGATTATCTAAATTCCAGAAGCTGCCCTTGTAAATGCGCGGAATGTCGCAGTAGACGAAGTTGCGCCCTGTGAAGGAGTGCACAGTAAAAAGTGAGCTTTCCTTTTTCACTCTGATTGAAGCTCGGCCAATATAGGGAGGTAAGGATAAATTGCGGATTTTCATTGGTAGGTATTTTCGAATCTGTCGCGAGTTTCCGAGTAATTAGTGTGAGGTTTGATATCCCTGCGACTTCGTGATAGATCATGTGCAGAGGTGAATTGCGGTATAGAGGCGGCAAATTGTATTGGTCCATTCTCCGCCGATATTTTATCCGGATTTTTTCCAGCACTGATTGGCTTTCGTTGAAGAAATGAGTCATTATTAAATACTTGCTAGGAGAAAGCGCTTTAAAAATTTCAATAATTTCGGATCCACTGCCCTTCTGGAATTTCCGGATATTGTAGTGGAAAAAGCCACCTTACACTAAGAAACTGTCTGTATGTCTTCGCTGTAGAATTTGAAATATTTTTAAGAAGCAGAGGAAGAGAAAGCCAGCTCAAAGGAATATTTTTCGGAAAGGTTTTAAAGGACTGTAATTTCCACTCGCACCAAGTAACTATAGAGCGTTCTGCAGTTGTCGAATTTACGAAAATATAAACCGGAAAAGTATTTCCAGGATCAATTGTTACCGTTTCAGTTTTGGGGCAAGTTGAGAAAACAAGGATAAGCGCGACTTGGGCTAGTCTACACATTGCAAATTGAGTCTTTCAAGGCTGTCAGCTCAGTACCTCAGTTTTCTTCCAATTCCTGACTATATCTTGTGTGACGTGTACTTATGCCTTTATCTTGACACTTGACAGTTACTAATGTGTACACCATTCGATTAAAGATTAAAATTGTCAAAAAATTTAGATATTCAGTTTTAAAGTAGAATTGGAAAGGAACATGAAATTCTTGGGCAGCGAATTTTTTTATTGACCAAGGTAAGTTCTCTACAAACTTCAGACCAAACATTTTTCCATGTTTCCAAGAAAAATCGGAATATTTATAGAACTCTGCATTTTCACATTTCCAATACGGAAGAACGACCAGCTAAAGAATAGTCAAATATAGTATATCTGAATATAAATTGGTGCATGCAGAATAATATTTGCAGGCTTTATCGGTTCTAGTACTGCGGAAGGAATTATTTCTGACTATTTGTCGATAAACTCTTTCTATGATGAATTATTTGCAAACAAAGTCTCCTAATATAAGCAAATATTATTAGCCTACATTTTTTAAACTTAACAGTAAACCTGTAACAGGAAATGCTGACTAGATTCAATTTAGGACAAGAAAATGCACATTTTTCTGACATGACAATATAGTAAACTGAAGTTTAAATATATAATAAACTTTTATATTGAGAACACTGTATGTTTCATTTGCATTTTCAAAAGTTATTAATGTCACGGCTATTAAAAGTAGGACAATTAATTTATACGCTTACATATTCTAAATATAGTATTTAGGGGAGGATGATACAATTCGGGAAGTGACTGCATAAGATGAGTACTGTCACATCATTTTGTGACATTTGCAAACAAAGTTCCCTAATATAAGCAAATATTATTAGCCTACATTTTTTAAACTTAACAGTAAACCTGAAAGAGGAAATGTTGACTAGAGTCAATTTAGGACAAGAAAATGCACATTTTGCTGACATCATAATATAATCAACTGAAGTTTAAATATGTAATAAACTATAATATTGAACACTGTGTGTTGCATTTGCATTTCCAAACACTATTAATGTCACGGCCATTAAAAGTAGGACAATTAATTTATATGTTTACATTCTAAAAATAATATTCAGGTTGTTTTATATTTGTTAATTTGTAGCTAGTTATTAAAAAACATTTGAAACACATTAACAATAATTTTTTGCGCATCTATGAAAATTCTCAACAATTTTTTATAACAATTATAAAATTCTTTCATTTGGATTAGATTTCATAAAAGCACAGCAGTTACAATATTTTCCACAACCTGTTGGAAGAATTCCTCTGTGACGCCCCGTTTAAAAGTGAAGAAGTTTCCGCATTTCAAGGCAACGCTCCGCTCGGACCTCCACACTGCGTACGAATATCTTCTCATTTTCAGCGTAGTCGGAAGACTGCAGTAGTGCTGCCTTAACTTACTCTCTACTAAACTAGCTGACTCGGACTCAACTGTTTCCGTTCCGTAGATGATTATTGCCGTAGCAATCACGACAATTAGTAATCCTCCAAGTCCTAGTAAGGAAATTAGCGGAGGGATTAGTGAATAACCTTTAATAAGGGCCCAAACTACAATATGCCTACAGTAGCCACATGCCCAGCCACGATCATGACCACCGCTGCATTTTTCGTGAGATGAGAAACGGTACTCATCATAATTCTATACTGATTGTAGAGGACGACGCACTCCCGCTCGGGAAGCACAGGGAAGCGCCTTGCTGTCAGAAAGCTTCCAACTACTATCAGTAGGAGTGGGTCGAAAACCACCATAAGGAATCGGCAGAACTCTGTAAGGTAGATTGTTATTAGAATAGTGCGGACCATCACAATTATCACAATGGACTTTATAGATCGCTCAAATTTGTCGGATAGTATTTCCTCAAAGAAACTGCAGAGAGGATCGATTTCTGTGAGCACCACAATTGGGACGGCCGCCAAGGGACCAGTGCTTAGTCCAAATATTGCTATCGCTTTCAGAATTCCGTAGATGTCGTATTTCATTTTCGTTGCGGCACTTGTACGAACTGCCTCGACAGCTGAAAGAAATTTAAAGGAAACTTTTTATCAGTATCGGAATTTTTAGAATATATATTTTTTGAAGGCACTCACTTCTTCTCTCAAACCTGAAAAAGGCATTACAAGTATACGCTTCGACCAAGGGATGGTTCCTAGTTAGGAAGGAGTACCCCGCCAACTCAAATATTACTCCGAGCACCAGAGAAATTATTAAAAATTTATCAATGAGATGAATTTCGGTCTGGAGTTGATACTTTCACCATCCTGACAAATAGAAAAGTGAAACAACTCAGCACTAACGCTTGCGCAAGGAGGTAGACAAACCACGGAATGAGTTTCAAACTCAACGGCCGGATCCGCATCACGATGAGATTGTCCTTAACTGTGTAGTAAAGTTTACAGGACGGAAGGATGAAGAATATCTTCGGAAAGTGCTCGTACAGCTTCAGTATTATTGGGCTGAGGACGGTAGAGTGTTCAAGAATTTTTAGTGGGACAGGCATTTTTGTGGCCTTGCAAGGTTAACTTTGACAAAGTGACTGTAACTGAAAAAGCACCCCAAAAAATTCAAGCTCCGCTTTATTATGGAGTGGTTTTAATTCTGGTGCGGTGCTGTACAAATTTCTTTCAAAAATTACCTAACCTATTTAAGTCCAACTAAACTTTAATTCGAATTGAAATCGAAAATCAATGGCGTAACAGGAAATCAAATAATCATATAAAAGTAATAATAAGTAATTTTCTTATTATGTCACATTTTACAACTTTAGCTATTCGTTACGAACCAGAAAATACTGTCAGCTACTCCTTTCCTTTGTCATTTGTAATTGTAAGTGTATTAGACTACGCNCTGTCAGCTACTCCTTTCCTTTGTCATTTGTAATTGTAAGTGTATTAGACTACGCTACTATAAATTGTTATTTTAACAAGACTACAGAAATTTGATTTGATTTAGAACATGCAATTAACTTACTATCAAATTCTGAAAAAAAGTTATCTGGACTTATAAATTATTTTATTACGAATTTATGAAAACCGCTTATTAAATTTAACTATTTTTCCCCGACGTCAAATTTCCTTTTTTCTACAAAGCCAACAGCGCTCTCAGAACGCCCCTGCTTATTGCCCGTAGGAATTTTAGGAGGGTCACCCTTCGTATCTGAAAGCATAGCCCATAGCAAATAATTAAAGGTTTACATGACCTTTTAAACTTTGACATAAGTTTCTTCTCCGAACTGCTTTCCCAATCGTGCTGCTTCCAAGACAGGAAAACTTTCCTTCCGTGGAAATGGAGTAGTCCGCATATGAGCAATGTCAGTCCCCAAAATGCAATTGCCAGCAAAGCTCCGCCAATCATTACCATCATAGAAATTAAATTCAAGTGGCCGCCCTGTCGAACAGCGGTGTAGGCTGCAACAATAACAATCTGAATGACGAGGGAATGCGTTGGCACGATAAACTTTCCAAGGGCGTCTAACATCTGACCCTGGTACACTTGAATTGCCCTGTACTCCAGAATAAGTGTGGGCAGCTCCCTCAACTTTGGAACGCTTTTGTAGCTATCCTGTCCGCCCCTACCCACCTTCAGTTCGTTGACAACTATTGGAACAAAGTGGACTCCGTAGGTAAAGAAAGAAAGGTAAGCACAGAAAACAGTTGCTTGAAGTACTACTCCAATATAACAAGGGAACAAGTAGAAAACGAAAATCTTTATAGGGAGAGCGGTTGACTTGGGAATGCAACTTGCAGGGAAAATTGGCAACGTCGGAAAAAATAATGCGGCACAGCAGAAAAGTAGACATTGCACTATAGTCGCATTGAAAATGGCAAATGTGAGAATATCAAGAAGCAATGCGGTCCTGCTCTTATCGGGGTTGTAATTAGGGCAATATATTTCTGAAAAAGAGAAAAAATGTTTATTGGATAGAAGGAATTTTAATTTTAGGAAAATTTTGAATTTTTATCAGACTCTTTTACTTTTAAATCTGTCCAAGTATTTAAAGAGATTATTGAAAACGGTGAAAATTTCCTTGTGCCAAATGAACAGCCAGAGTAGGGGAACCTGACCCATCAGAAGGAACATGTTGGTGAATGCGTAGACCAATGAGAAGCCATTATAATTTTTGTCGAGGTGAAACTTTACGCACTGAAATATCAGGAATAGAATTTGCAATGTAATTGCAAGGCAATGTCGTTGGAATAAACGAGTGCCGCGAAGAGATAGCACAAACGTGTGAGTGGGAACATCCCAGGAGTAAGGAATGCAACCTAAATAGGTGTAGAATGAAAGAATATACTGGCAAATTCGGAAATATCTTTTGCTCAGCATTGGCGATTTTTTAAATAACGACTATTTTTCGGAAATTACAGACACATGCAAGTAACAGGTGCACCGCTGAAAGGAGAATATTGGTGAACGTGTGGAAAAATGTCCTGCTAGAATTAATGTCAGCGTGCAACGGTAATGTGACGACAAATGCAGCATTTCTGTTTTAAAAAAAATAGTTGCAAATTTAATTTTACATTTTCTGATATCGACATTCATCCTGCTGTAATTGAAAACGGTTAGCTTTTCCCATAAATCCACGATAATTTGCTTAAACGATGAACCCTCACAACCTATTCTATACATGTATTTTGCTGGGATTGCAACGTAAATTTTAGAGAAAATGAATTTGCAATCATGGTGATGATGCCTTTATCATAGGAAAAAAATACTAAACGTGCTCTTGCACGTGCCGATAAGTACTGGTTGGCTTAGCTCCGTAAACCTTGGTCGCAAAGTACATTGGCTGAGGTAACAGCTTTTACTTTTTTAGCAATACAAAAACGATTTTATAAATTGGAATGGCGTCATTTTGCTCCAATTAAAGTAGCATAGTCATGTTGATGTTTATTTCAATTAATTCTATGGTTGGCAGCGGAGCTTTCACAAAACGGAGAAATTTTCACGTAAGCCCTTCGCCTACAGATCGATTTTATATTAAATGGCCCGGAGAAGCATCCAGTTTCAATTAAAGCAGGAAACCGACTCCCAATTGATTATGGGTTTATAACAAGTGTAAAATACATAAAACCAAGTTAATATCAAAACTGTTTATATTTTAAATTAAATTTTTGCTTTAAAAGAGGGTTTCTTTTTGTATTTCAGTTGATGAGCACTACAGTCACATTTTTTATCGTTTGTGTGCAGTCCCGGAAATGAAATCGCCCATGTCGGTAGCAGTTAATTAAATTTTAAAAATTTGTCATTAGAAAAAATATCATTAATCAATTTTTATGTTTGGTGAAGCTGCTTATAAAATTAAAAGAGTCATCATTAAAATCGTATCTGCAAATTAATCAATGTAAGTTAATCCAAAGAGCTGTAAAAAGCTACATACCCAATCACTTTCTAAATTAGCCATGTCATCACATGTCATCACAGTCATAAATTAATATTAAAATTATTAGTTTGTAATACAAAAGATCAAAAATCAGCGAACGGAATGGATTTTTCTTTTCTAGAAATGAAAATGTATTATAACCTGTTCAATAATTTAATAAATGTTGTTTTCCATTTCGACCTTGTTGAGTAGTGAATAAATCAGTAAGGTTATAAGTTACGCAGCTATACATGATTAAATCCAACAATTACAATTGGAAACCGGGGGCCGCTGCTAATTAATTCTAGAATTTCATGTAACCGATGTCACAATCGTTTCATTCGTTTCGATAATACAAATCCATTTTGAGTTTCTATAAACAATCCATGACGCGTGTCAATTGAATTGCAAGCAGTCGTAATTTATTTAATTAAGGTAGCGAATGTCCTTGTTTACTGATGCAAATCTTACCTAATTCAAGAAAATTTCAGTCGCTGCTATGCTTTTATCGTGTGTGGTTTTTTATGATATCAATCTGTTCCTTCCTATTTCAGGTTTTTATTCAGCGTTTTCCCTTCAAGTAGAGTCCGGGGCTAGTGATTCATCTTAACTTACCTTACTAATACCTCCTCTCTAGTAGATACTCGCCAAATTTAGTAAACAGATAACAGCAAACGGTCGTATTTAGAACACTCAAACGGCACGAATTTCAACGCAAACCTTCAACTAAACCACCAACCACCTACCTATTCTCCATAATTATATTTTCTGACTGGCTCCTGGCTCTTAGTTTGAATCTGCAAACTCAATAATTTCCGAAATCTTGAGTAAACTCGAAAACTGTGTGGTTGAGCTCCAAAAATTACTCGTTGCCTCAGTCATCTCCAAGTCGTTCACGGAGCAAACAGACGCCACCTTAACCTACCTAATAATACATTCCACTAAATTAACCGTTCTTCTTAAACTAACTCTATGGCAAAATGATTCGCGAACATTTGCAACCGTTCCGACTAAATCTTCTAATTGCAAAATTACATTCCAGCGTTTGTTTCAGCTGGAACAGCAAACGCCGTGAGCTTTCCCTTATTTCGGAGAAAGCAAGGGGCAATTTGATGCGAAGGAGCTATCTTCAAACTTTACTTGCAGCTATTCTCAGCTTGCAAGTGTTAATTTGGTTTTACAAAGGGCACTTCAAGAGCATGCCGGTTACATCAACTATGAATGGATATATCAGCGTGATTGCAAATCTGAGCTATACCGTGTTCATCTACGTATGCCAAAGGGAAGCGGATTTGATCGTATATTTCATGAATAACATCCTCAGCTATTCTCAACAGGGAGCTATCACTAATGGAAAGATTCCAATTATCATTCAACTAAATTTTCTAATGGCGGACTTGCTCGGTGTTGGAGTTGAAGCAATAATCGCCGCTTTCATATTCGGAATTCACTATTTTGATCCTTGCCAACCGGACACAATTGGATACTGGATGCTGGAAGAATGTAAAACTGAAAGTTTCATCACCGAACCCGTAGTTGCCACTCCACTAATGAAAATTGCAGCGTTGTCGTGTACCTACTGGATGTACTCGTTCGGAAGCAGTGCGTGCGTCTTCTGTATGGCAAATATTCAGATAATGGGCGTGATGACAATTCACCAACTTCTTTCTCGGTTAGTGCGAGTAGTGCTTAATTATCTTCAAAAATTTGCTAAAGTTCCCCTTAAATGCTACTTTTGCTTTTGCAAATTTCATAAATTTAGATTAAGGCTCTCAATCGAAAGAGGAAACAGCGGAGATAATGTCGCTCTCAAATACAGGGAGCTTCAAATTTTCTGCACGCTGGCAAACGCAATTCAGCAAAGATCGCTGATGACTACTGTCATCATCCTCGGCATTTCCTTGCAGGCATTTGGCCTCTCAGCTCTGATCAGAGCGTCCAGTGGAATCTTCCTTGGAATATTCTTTCTCTTGGTTTTGGTTGTAGGAGTGCAACTGCTGGCGGTGATACCCGGCGGAATGGCCAAAATATATATGGAGTCCAAGAAAGTTCTCTGGCAACTAAAGTTAATGCAAGTTAGCAGTGTATCAGAGAAAAAGTTCAAAAACCTGTCTGTAAGGTTGATGACACGATTTCTTAGGTCATTTTCACCCATAAAAGTCAGATTCGGCTCGTTTAACTTCATTGATGAGTTCACACCTTTAAACTGCATTAATTTTGCTAACGGTATTAGTATACAAATGATGCTTGTTACTGAATAGAGTCGTAGTCATGGAAATTTCCTTTCCCTCCACACAAAAATATTGCTGCTGCTATCTTGTAAAAATAGTAATCGTAGTTGACTTATACTTTAAACGGACGGGTACACAGGTACACAGTATTTAATTTTGCTAATAACATTTTTAAATCATCTCCATCTCCCTTTGCTTATAATACCTAATCGCTAGCATGGGCATCACAGAACAAAGCCACTTTTGGTTTTGGTGTCACTACTAAAATGATGATAAATAAATTTATGTTAATTGGTTTACTCCCATATTGAAATAGTGGCGTAGACCGGGCATATTCTATAATTATCTTATAATTATGAGTAGGCATAGAATTTACGTAGATGATATTAAACTACGTAAATAGGAAAGAGAAATGTAAAGGTCTAGAATATGACAGAAAAATATATTTATCTTACTTTAGTAATTTCATAGTTCGTCTATCTATCCATAATGTGTTGGGATCCGTTTAAATTTAGAGAAAATGTTTTTTTCTGTTTCTTAGCGATTGAAATATAAGAAAAAGTGGGGCCACTAATTTGAAAAATAGACCATGTGTTCTATCGTAGGCCTGGATTGAATTGAATTGAACTGA
The DNA here is from genome assembly GCA_027744115.1 of Acrocyrtus sp. NNG-2020. Classification (NCBI taxonomy): domain Eukaryota; kingdom Metazoa; phylum Arthropoda; class Collembola; order Entomobryomorpha; family Entomobryidae; genus Acrocyrtus; species Acrocyrtus sp. NNG-2020. The sequence goes on from JAHZND010002262.1 coordinate 16,616, forward strand.
ATTTATTTTTTTGAAAATTCCCATGCCAGCAGTAATATGCATATTTAAATGTATAAATTGATTTAATCTAAAAATGTTTTTAAGAAACGTTAATTCTGTATTTGTATTTCTGCAAAATTAAAAAAAAAATATTTTAGCTGAATAAAATAAATAAAATGGGAAAAGCAGGAAATCACATGAAAATTATTTTGCTGTAAACTTGTTTCCGGAAAACCCTTTATTTGATTAAGAAATTAGCTACTTTTTGTTATTAGAGTAAGTTTACCTGCTTTAATAATTGGATACCTGACGCACATACCTATGTACTTGTCCGATTAACTCCATTTTTGCTATGTAGGAATCAGCGCTACCACAAAGACACCATAATTAAAATAGGTTTGCCAGCAATTATCTGCTCATTAACGTCAACCTACAAAAATATAATTTTAGTTTGTCCAAAGCACGATTTCCGACATGCTCGTTTACAAAAGTCTCAAATCCGTTTTTTGAAATGACAGCTAAATACACCGATATAAATAAGGGATGATGACGATTGTTAAATATGCGCTTACTTCTCTTATATAAAATAATTTAGTTCCGTCTTTTAGTCCACTCCATACCTGGACTTGGTCTCTCTCATAAACCAAGCCGAAAATGGAATGTTAGGAACTGTATTAAAATTGTAAAAATGAAGGTGTACTTTGACGAAACTATTACATCCATTCATTCCCTGTATAGCTGCATCTACTCAACTCCTCTTGAGTGGGATCCTTTGTCCCAGTCATATTTTACGCTTGGTGGAAATCATAAAAGGTACAGAGCCTACAAGTTCATAATTTACACTTCGTACGGGCTAGTCTCCCTCCTGTCGCTGGCACCAACCATTATCCCATCTGAATTCAGCCTAGTGCAGGTGTCCTTCTCGCACTTTTACATTTCCGCAACTCACCTCATCTGCGGATACTGTACTGTGATGGTGTTAAACGCAACAGAAATTGCTGCGGCCAATTCTCAAATGCGCCATTTGCTGAATAATATCGGCTACAGTAAGTGAAAACATTTATTTTATGATACTTTTATATAAAAATTGTAACAAAAATAAATATTTTATAGGTCACCCCAATGCATACGCTGAATTGCACCAGGAAAAAAAATGGAAGAAAATGAACGACCTGTATCTCATAACAATGAAGCCGCTGTGCTTTCTTCTGCCAACTTTTACCCCACTCTTCGTTTGCATTTCGGGGTTAGACCCATTCTACCATTTTCAATTACAGCTACAAAGCCGCTTGTTTGGTGATGTCGGAAACGAAAGTAATTTCACCACGTCTGTGGGCATCTCCCTATTCCTGGCTAGACTTTTCTGCCTTGCTGTTTACTACTCTGAAGGAATCCGAACTGCACTAACTGTGGTAGGAATGCTGATTCGCTGGCTGGAAATGCTCTCAAAATTTCTAACCTTATTAAAATCTCAACCGCGCCAGTTCTCTGAGTGGTACAGGAAGCTACAAGTTACATCGCGGATCTGCGAAGAAGCTCTAAACCAAATTGTTTACGTTATGCTCTCATCTTGTATGTGGATGATTATTCTTTGCAACATCATTACTATCAAGTACTTCGCCGATCTACCTCTCCCGCTTTCATGTATGGCTGCTTATCTCGCAGTTGGGATGTGTGGAGTGATCTACATCCTCTTCCCTTTCATTCTTGATTGCCACGAAAGGACGAAAGCGCTCATAAAGGAAAAGAAAATTAAACATTCTCTCTGGGAGACTAATTCGCAGAGGAAACTCATCCAAAGGCAGGTTGCTGCCCTTCAGCCAATTTCCATCAAATTCGGGAGGGCGTTCATCGTCAAGAGAAATACACAGTCGACCTACTTTGACACCATTGCGGAAAGCACAGTGACTGGAATTTTAGTCTAGTCGGAATATTATGAGAACGGGCTTGAGAAATACATCACAAAAACGATCTTTGTAGTTTTGATTATGTTTCTGATAAGCTAAAAATTACATAGTAAAATTCATCCAGTTAAGTTATTATAAAGTACAAATGTATTTAGTACTGTTTTGATTTACATTGGAATGGGGAAAGTTGTGCAATTTCGTGGATATCAATTTTTTACACAAAAACTGGAATCGATTGCAATCACGCAAACAATTTTTTTAAGGAGAGTGCAATTTTAGCGCATAAATGTAGTACTTGTAGTAACAGTAATTGCAAATGCACTCTTGCATCATATATGTATTGCGTCAGTCAAGCTTAAATTTCATATTGTACATCGTAATTACAGTAATTATAATTGCAAAAAAGTATTACTTTCAAAAAATATAAATTTTCGTACGTGCGCTAAACACGCTGCAGTTTGACTGCGACTTTCCTCGGTACAACTACACAGCAGAACGCTGTACGAAATCAATACTATTTTTAACTTTTGAAATGAGCACTGTGACAAGAATAAAGTAAACCCTATTTTTTCCCATTAACACTTACTTAACTGTTAGCAAAACTTGTTTTATCAGTGCGAATAACTGACTAACGCAGAATGGATACAACGGTAGATTTTAATGTGTCAAGGTGGCCTAGTGATGGCTGGGAAAAGGATCCCAAATTCCACCAGTTTTGGTTTGAAACTATTGATTTCGAGTTTTGGGCGGGCTTTGGGGAAATATACGCTTTTCCGTTAGCAATGATCGGAGTTCCTATCTATGTCGTATCGACTTATTTTCTAAAGTGGCTTATGAAAGAAAAAGAGCCCTTCGATTTACGGATACATCTTGCTATGTGGAATGCCTTAGTAGGGATGCATTCCTTATTCATCCTCCAGCGTACGGCTTCGGAATTGCTGGTATTTCTGAGCCAACCACAGGGCTTCTACCGAAGTATATGTAAAAGGTTGTTTAATTATTTAATTAAAATTAATTTAATTTCTATAATTTTTTGACACAACCTTAAGTGGTTTATTACAGTTAATGTAATTGTCAATAAGATCGATTAAAAATGACATTGCTAATCTAAATGCAGGGAAGGTCTTCATATGTCGTCAGCCTTCAGTGCTATTCTTTTTTTAACTTTAAAGCCGTTCTTTGTCATTGATACGATCTTTTTAGTTTTGCGAAAAAAGCCTGTGGATGTGATGCATGTGTAAGGAAACAATTTATGGAATTACTGGATAATATTTAAGTTTTAGTTGTACAGAATATAGACTGTGCTCGCTCAGCCTATTCAGCACCCTATTTTCTACTGCAAATTTACTCTAGAGCTCATCATTCAACGGCAATTGCAGGCAACCTGTTCATGATCACGTTTTACGAGCCGATGGTAAGATGGATTGGATTTGGCAACATCTTAGTTCTTGCAATTGACTACAATTTACTGGCTCTAAGGGTGAAATTACTGAAACTGAATTTTTATCTGAATCAATTAAATACTGTTCTAATGTAAAAGTGATATTTTGCAATGTATAAAATTTAGGCACTAAAAATCCACGTACCAAAATCTCGAGAGATAATGGCCGGACTGGAAATTGGGCAGATGATTTACTCCCTACTGATATCGGCATACACACTTTATGTGAGACGTGAGTACCAACAGTCCATGCTTATTTAAGTGGGAATATGCGTTAAAACTTTAGTGGCTTAGATCCAATTATGGAAACTTTTAAACAGAATCTGGAGCTGATTGCTACCGGCATCCAACTAGTATTAATGCGATTAATGTTATCTACGTCGGTCTCCTTCTCGTCATTGTCAGTACCTTCCTTAATCCGAACTACTGGAGAAGAGGAATTCAACAGCTAAAAAGTCGGTCAAAGTCTGAAGACAAAAAATCTGAGTAATATCCGTCTAATATTTTGGAATTTTTACCACGTACATTGTTATCCTCAGTAGTAATCAAAATACAAATTGGCAACTTTGCTGGTAATTGCTATTGGTAATTACTCTGCTGTGTTGTGAATTGATTTAAGAATACTCATTATTGTTTTATTGTTGCGAAAAATAATTGCTCATGTTTCTACATCTTACAAAATGATGCTCTGCCACAGATCTTGAAGTTTGGGCACGATGAGGCGAGCACCGAGAAAATTAGCGAGAAATCATTTCCTGTTTGCCTTCCTTCCATCAAGCATAGTTGGTGATATGGATAATTATACAAAAACTATCATGAGCTGATTTGTTGGGCTTTATTAAAATGTAAAAGTTTCTTAGATATTCAGATAAGAATACCGGAAATTGTATTTTCGACAATAGAGTGAAAGAATGTAGCCTGCGTACTTCTTTTCACTATGAACATGCTACCAAACTTGATTGAAATTGGTCGGAGGCTTTTAATCCTGAGCATTTTAATATTTTTGCTGTAGCTCGGCTTTTGCTTGGAGCATTCTATCATTATCTGTCGGATCATACATTTAGTAGTAACATGAGACTCACAAATAAACGAGAGAATGTTTGCCAGAGCCACACTCAGAATAACCACGCCATAGCTTTCAATGCAGATTATAGGAAGGGAGATGTTTGAAAAGTACTTGACAGCAATAATATTTACTAATGTTATAGCCCACAGGCAAGAGGAAAGCAAGACGTACACTATATAATTTAGGCCATCTTCCCAGGAACTTGCAGCTACTTCCATCTTGCGGTACCATCCAATAAAGCTACTTGTGCGAATGTGGGATTTTAGGAAAATGAAGTAATTCAATTCTACCTCTAACCAGTAGAAAAGGATTAGTATGAAAACTGCAGCTAGTCTTAACGTTTCAAAAATACAGACAGAAAAAAAGAAATATCTGACAAAATAGTTGAGAACGTATGTCCATGGATGTATCTCTGAAAGGAAGTGTTTCTGAACTAAAGTTTGCGCGGAGAACATTGGATCCACGTTTAGAGAAACTGCAAATGCGGGGACGATCACCGGACTGAGTATGGAGACAATAATACCCCCAATCCCACAAAAAATTGAAAGTCGTTGCCATTTAGGTTGGGATTTCATATTGGCTGAGTCAGTTCCACGGGCTGTAGTCAAGTAATTTATATCATCAATATTTTATGTTCTGTTCTATTATGTTTATTTATCAAAATCTGGTCCTTACTGATATCATCAAGAAGTAGGCGGAGTTGCCTAGTTGCCACTGCAATATTCTCTGAGTATCTCTTCAGAACTGCAAAGCATCCTGCCAAGGCTTGAAGTGAAACCATATAGAACAGAGCCACCAGGCTGTGTGCTAGACTGTAGTTTGATGGTCGTACAATCGGAGACAACAGCATAAGAGTGGCAATAGTGATAATTATAACGGTCACCTGCCTTTGCCTCCTGTACCGCTGGTGATTTCCTCCAAAGCTGAGAAAGGATTTTGAATTTGGGTCCCATTCTAAGAATGTTGGATAGAAAATGCGATACAGAAAGTGGGTGGCTTCAGCAACTGTCTCAAAGTAGATTTTCATCCTGTAAAAATGACTGGTGTAAGCTTATAGCAATATCCAAGAAAAAATGAACGAGGAAACTTTGACCTCTGTATTCTAGGGTTGGTTAGAACAAAACTGGCAATGATAATATTTTGCTGGGCGTTCATGGTTTTTGCGGGAATTAGGTTGCTTAAATTTTAAAAAATAGCAAATTAGAAAGGAGGAAATTATATCAATTTCAGTCCGACATAAGGTAAACAACAAAGTCTGCAGTAACAAGATATATACTAGCATGGAAGATGGAAGAAGCCTTATTTGAGGCCGTTAAAATGAATTTAATATTTAATGTTGTTGACTTTACTCGTTACTTACAATTTAATTCGGCGCGCCCACATAACTTTATGAATAAGTTCAAGACATTATTAATCAGATTCTGTTATAGTACTGATACTGAATATATACCTACCTATATGCATTAGGAATATATTTTCTATAGTTTCCTTTGTAATTGGAAACTCCTTTTCCGTTTCCAGGATTAGTAAAATAAAACGTATAGGTATATATACTAAAACAAACATGTGTAGCAACAAAAAGCCCACGTGATCAGTAATAAGGTCAAGTGGTAGGCAGTATGCAAACAACCATTGTATAATATACACGTTAAGGCTACGGCAGTAACTATTCATGGCATAATTATTTCCGGATTTTTGAAAGTGTATTGTTGCGGGCTATTCCCAATCAATTGAAGGCATAGGTTTTTGTTGTAAACAACCGCTACTGCACATCAGATTTTACTGTGAATAACATATTTCATAGTATGTAGATTAGTAAGATGGGATAAATTAGTTTTCAGCATGTGCTCAAAAATGGTGTGCTAATTTTGTAAATTATGTAAGTTTATATTATTCTGATGACTTAAAAAATAAGTCGATGAACATGTTTGTAAGTGACCAACCATTACGTAGTTCTTTGCTAAGTGATAAGCTATCGACAATGAGACAATCGACATGTTTTATGTGGAGCACCTGTAGGAACAGTGCGACGTTATATGTAGCTGTCCGTCACTCAAAATAAAAAAGGAACAATATAAGCACCTATGGTAAGTTACATTTTTATTATGTACTTTACTGACTGAAGTAGCTTATTTTTAGATTTTTAGCTCTTGTTGAACCTGAAGAATCATGTTTTTCGTCGCACACTACATCTCAAGTATTTATGGGAATGGTAAACTGCTGCACATCTTTCTCCCTTGAAGCTTATCAGACATAGTTAGTGCGTCATATACTTCAGCACATGTCTGAACAAGATCATCTTAACGAGTACTGCAAAGTTTATATGTGGCTCACAGTTTAGAATCCCCATGAAATAAAATCACACAAACAGGCAAACCTTTCGGAATTTCCAAAAAGTTATATAAAAAAAAGATATGACGAAATTTCTCTGTCATAGATTATTTTTTGGACAGTATTTAAACTTCAAGGCATTGCATCATTTTCATCAGTTGCGAAAAGTCCATTCCGTCTTACTATTCCACTCAGTAGCAGAAAATCAGACACAATGCAAAAAACTTTGGTTTGCCTTCTGTTGGCAGGATTTGCCGCAGTCGTACTTGCCCTTCCTCATTCTGGAAAAACTGCAACGGTTGAGCAAAACGGCACCTATTATATTCACGTGTTCATTCCCGTAGGTCACTCTTACATTTAAAAAATTATTTTTATATTTGATTCAAATTAAATTAGAATTAAGTTTTGTCATTTCTCCTTCAGTCCGTATACGAGCAAGCACTATGGTATTGCGAAGAAAATTATGAGGGAAGTCATTTGGCAATTCTGGAAACAAAAGAGGAGGAAGATTTAGTCCTCCGAGGAATCACAGATTTGTCGTACTGGGTCGCTGGCAAGTATGACGGTAACGGTTCCTTTGAGTGGGAGAATGGAGTTCCATTTCGTAACAACACTGCTTGGGCAGCCGACCAGCCCAGTATGAGAAACAATGCCGCTCGGGTCATTATCAATTACTATGCTAACATTTGGGAAGCTCGACTTGCAACTACTCTAGATAGTAATAAGCTCAATTTCATTTGCGAGCAGCCGCAGCAATAAATTTAACTTTGGAATCACAAAAATATTTTAAGAATATTGTTTTATTAAGTAACTGCCGAAGTTTACAATAAAATTTTTTACTTATAAATTAGCTTGATTTTTTAATGATTTAGTACAAACGAATGCAACTATTTTCCCGTAAGAAGTAATATTTGGAGAGTAGCGCTATTTTCAAAATCCATGCAATTTAACGGCGTCAATTGGTCAACGTAGTTCAACGGTCCGAATCTAACTTTGATCACTTGATAAGATGTCTGACATGATGAATCTTCTCAAAAAGTTTGACGGAGTCTTTGACCTGAAAGAAGAATGGGACGTCACAAGCGTTTTGCAAAGTAAATGGTGAAGAGCTCGCTTCGACTCTTCATGTATTAAAGCCATTCCGCCTAGGATTAGCGCTAGCACCGATATTGTAACAAGAATGCAGTTCAAGCAAAACATTATTGCCAGAAAATTGCCTGATATCTTCGGCAATCTAATAACAGCGACTACACAAAAAGGCATCATACAAGTGAAAGTCATTACCATTGCTGTCAGGAGAAAACCCTGAATGGAATACGTGCATGAAGTTACAGCAAAGCATAAATACAGTAAAAGACAGAAAAAGACAGCAAAAGACAGCAAAAGACAGCAAAAGACAGCAAAAGACAGCAAAAGACAGCAAAAGACAGCAAAAGACAGCAAAGGACAGCAAAAGACAGCAAAAAAGCAGCAAAGCAGCAGAGAGTAAAGTGGCAGCAAAGCAGCGGAGAGCAAAATGGTAGCAAAGCAGCAAAGGTACGAGATTTGCGTAGAAAAAAGACCTAGGATAGAAGCAGTAATGCAGAGTTTGCTGCTATGGGAAAAGTGAGAGTTGGAGGGAATTTAAATGCCAATTTTGCAGTATGTCAGCAGGACCTTATACTACATACTTATAGCAACAATTCAGCCAAAGAAAAAATTGTGAAATATTTTCGTTAAGCTCCAAAATTTAGCATTATAAATTCATCCATTAGTGTCCTCAGCATCAGTCTTATCCAACAATGAACAAAGTTATCATTAAAAATGTCGAAACTTTCTACATGGGTGGAAGAAAAAAGCGCAAAAAGAACACATTGTATGAAGAAGGCAATATTAAGCGACCTAAAAAACCTGCCTCCGAAGATAATGGAAAAGACGTACTTATCTGTTTTCATGATGTAAAGTGCAGTGAAAGCTCAGAACAGATATTCGCAATTAAAGAAATAACAGATTTATATATTGAAGCCATGAACAAATTGGATTATTTTTCTTGGGAATTTACGCCAAAAGAGAAAACTTTCATCATTAACAAAGTTAAGCAAAAACTTTCCAAGGTAACTAAACTGTTAAAGCGGTATTGCAGTTCTATTATCCACACTTTTATCAACTTTCTTGGAAACACTAAATCCTGAATATGCTTTCGGGTGTAAATAATTATAATACCTCGTTTTATTAACTCTTAATTTAAATTTTCGTGATCAGTCGCCCGAGGAACAGAATGCCAGCTTCAAATACTTCACATGTAAAAAAGAAAACTGCCCTCAAGGCACTGCTGAATTTCCCAAGAACTCGACATCGACTAGTGTAATTTAAGCGATTCAGGAGCTGGATTAGATAATGAAGAAATATGTGGGAATTCGGCAAATCTGCAGGCAGCTCTTGAAGATACTCCTTCCAATCTCACTTTTAATCAAGATACCAAAAATCAGAAAAACTTTTCTTCTGCCAAACCAAACATGGAATCAATATTTAAGCACTCCACCCGAAAGTCAAAGCAAACCTTTTCAAAAAAGTAACCGGACAAAGAAAACAAAAATGACGACTGCAAAAATGGTGACACTATTATTAGTGGAGAAAAAGTGGCTAAATTGTTGGGAGTTCCGGAAAAGGATTTGGGGGACAGAATTCTTGATGACTTTAATATAACAATTCAACCAAACGTAATGAAGGAAATTTTCGACTATGAAAAAGAAAAGTTCATTGGAAAAGAATATGCTAGTGCCATTTCTGAATACATTAATGAAAGTATTAATACGTGCAGTTTTAATGCAGAAAGAGGCGTAATCTACCACAGCAGTAAACTTAAATATTGTACAATGAAAGGACACTGTTCCTGTGGAGTTGAGTTTTGGGTAGTCGGATTTTCAAAACCATTAGACGGAATGAACTATGAGATGCATGTGCATCCGGAAGGAGTAGTGAAAGTTATCCAGCATAAAATGACTGGAAGGCAAATTCGAGGTAAACGTGTTAGAGGTCCAATTGCAGAGAAGCTTAGGCACGATAAAGCCAAGAAAGTGGAGCTCGTGAATAATAACAATACCCCTGGGGTAAAACTTCTTCATGGAAATAATCAACAGCCAAGTTTGGAAAGTCTACGAAAACTTAAAAGCGAAGCTAAACTTATACACCGAACATCGACTAATCCCGGCGAAGATGTAAAAAACATGCAGGAGCATTTTCGACAAAGCCACAACCAGCAGACCACCATTTCCGGCTTTATTCATAATGTTATTTCAGATGACAATATCACGGTACTTTTATACGACAAATTGTCCTTAGAACTTCATTATGAAATAATTAAAAAAGGCATCGGTACCGTGTACATAGACGCAACTGGAAGCATGGTGAGGAAGTATCGTGAAAAGCAGGTGCTTTCATTTCTTTTAATCGGAGAGGCAGCTCCAAATGAAGTTTATCTAATTGCTGAACTCATCACATCAATTAGAACAGAAAGGTCACCGAAAGAGTTTGTAACCCATATCAAGGATGAAATTGCTGACAAGATTGGGAGCAAACGTCACACTCCTTTTTGCAAAGTTGCGGTGTGCGACTTCTCCTTGCCTCTAATTTTTGCATTGGTCAGAAGCTTATGTGAAATGAAAGCTGTGGTTCCTCTTCAATTAGACAGCTGGTCTTGTGGGTTACATGTACTTACGCATGCAGAATATATATTGCAAGATAGGGCTGTTAGTGATAATATCCGAACCAAGAAATTCTTAGAAAATAAAAAATTCGAAGTTCTTTCTGATTTTCTGCAGAGAACTCAAAAAGGTAGAGAAATTTTAGATGTAGCTGTGAATGCAAACGAAATTGGAAAAATACTCTTCAAATCAAAATTTGCATAGTTAAATTTTTATTATATTATTATTATTGCCTTGAACTTAAGCGCTGTGAATATTAATGGTACAGTTTATAGTTTAGGAGACTTTTTTTCTTTGAATTTTGTGACTCATTTACTATAGCTCTATATGTAATGTGAACTTTTCCGGTGCCTATTATAGACCATTTATAAATATGCATGAAGTTGTTTTAGTAGTAGCAAGAATATCTGTGACTTCCTCTTTTGTAAATGATCCTCGCACTAACTAGTGCCGAATTTGTAGAATGCAGTTAGAGTGGCCTAATAGAAAACTAATAAAATAAAATACTAATTAAAAACTAATAAAATCTGCGAATTATATAGCATCTCTGCAAAACTCTTACAAGATAATATGCATTTTGTTTCTTTAGCTTAAGACTAGAGTAAAAGCAAGAAAATATGCTCATTTTCATTCATTCATTCATTTTCCTGCAAAGAGCCGATAAAAAGACAAAAGCTGCTATTTTTCTTACTGTTGCTTAGTTCTAATTTTGCTCTCCGCTGCTTTGCTGCCTTTTGCTGTCCTTTGTTGTCTTTTGCTGTCTTTTGCTGTCTTTTGCTGTCTTTTGCTGTCTTTTGCTCTCTTTTGCTGTCTTTTGCTGTATTTATGCTTTGCTGTAACTTCACGCACGTGAATGGAATTCGCCATTTTGGCAAGCAGCTGAATGCGCCTATACAGAATTTGGACGTAAAAAGAATTTACATTTCTTGAACTAACTACATCAGTAAATTTTATGATTAGAGTGTGAATGGACATAGTGCTCAAAATTAAAATTGCTCCGATGAAAAAAACAGTCACTTGGCTAGCTGACGCGAACGTCAAGTATGTTAACAGGAAAAGAGTAGATTTTAAAAATAAATTCCAAATGCTGTTCTGAACTGAAACAGACAAACCGTTTCTCGAACATTCGTCCAACATCCAATATCCCAGTAATGAAGGTTGACAGGAGTAGTGGGCCCTCCCAGACATGAAGACAAATATTCACGGCTACTCCGCAAACCATACTCATGGCTGACTGAAATTTTACGTGGGACGGAATTTCGTCGAGCTCAGTTTTAAGCCACTTTGAAAGATAGTAATGAAAATTCTGCACGAATAGAATAATTGTCAGGGTTGAGGTCACGCAACAGCGAAGCATAACCCGTTGGGATTGTTTTTCACTTAATTTTTTTAACCGAAATGACTTTCTCTCCAAAGCAAATCCAACTGTACCAAATAGTGCGGCAGCACGAAAGAGTTTTACAAATGAGGACCTGTTTTCAAGAATCATAATTATCAGTTTTATTTACAGGACAATAATTTAGATCCACTAGAAATGGCAGAAACTATCGCAGCAATGTAAAGAACAATGCAATGAACAGTTGGAACAATAATGACCCTCAATCAGTTAAAGTCAGCAGGAATACTTCTTTGTTTTCGAATTACAGAATTCTGTAATGCCTAAATAAATAGTCCGTTTCAGCATGCCGAGAGAGCTAACAGAAAAATTGCATGTACAATTTTAATTATTACGCCGATTACCGACGGCAGAGTAGGTAGTATAGGCAAACTGTTTTATAGAAAGGTCAATGAATAATTTAGTTTATAACCTTGAAACTTAATTCAGCAAGAATAATGTAATGTATCTTTCATAGAAACATATGGAAAAACATGACAGCAAAAGAATGATATTTTTACGACATCGTCAAAGAGGTGGAGGGGGTAGGGTCTGAAAATCCCCAAATGTGATGACGTCATAAAATCTTCATGCCCAATTTTTGTTACGGGTTCGATATTCAAAAGTATACAAGTTTGACATATATTTTTCATTAAAAATTAACTTCACAGTATTTACTGTTCCTTGGACAAATAAGTCAGATTACTTATCTAATTTTCATTAAGTAGTAATATTTGGAGAGTAAAACTATTTGCAAAATCCAAGCAATTTAATGACGTGGACTGATCAACAAAATTCATCGTTCCAAATTCAATCTTGATAAGCTGAAATGATCTGACATATCGCTGCATCAACAATCGAGAAAATCTTACATTTTTTGAAGACAGTGCAGAGGGACGAAGTGAAATGTAACGCGCACAGTGAAGAGCTCTTTTAGATTCATCATATATTAATGCCATTCCTCCTAAAATTACCATCAAAATTGACAGCGCAAGAATAATGCAGTTCAAGCAAAATAGCATTGTTAAAAAATTGTCTGTCTTCATCGGCAGTCTAATAACCGCTACAACAGAAAACGCCAGTAGACAAGTGCATGTCATAGCCGCAGCTGTAAGGAGAAAGTTCTGAATCGAATTTGCTCTGTGGGCGAGCAGCTGAATGCACCTGTACAAAATTTGGATGTGGAATATATTTACAACTTTAGATGTAATTATGGTATAAAATCTTATGATTAGGGTGTGAATCGACATAGTACTTAAAATTAGAATAGCTCCAGTAAAGAAAATTGTCACATGGCAAGCAGAGGCAAACATCCAGTATGTCGACATGAAAAGAATAAATTTCAGAAGTAAATCCAAGATTTTATTTAGAATCGACGCAGATGATCCATGTCCTTTGCTGCTACACTCATTTAATATCCAGTAGCCAAGGCACGAGGGCTGGCATGGCTGATCCAAAACTAAACCGAAAACATAAATTGACGGAGTAAGCAGAGCAGTTACAGGTAGCACTGTCACCATTGCTGCATTCAGCTTCATTATTGCCGACATTTTCTGGCGTTTTGTAAGCTGTGGGAAAAAATATTGCTGGAACCTGTGCTGGAGAAGTAGCTTTAAAATGTTATTAATAAAATTCACAATTTCCGACGAGTTCCATTGACAGAGGTGGAGACAAGTATTCATTGCTAATCCACTAACCATGCCCATGGCTGACAGAAATTTTATGTGGGATGGAATTTGCTCGAATTTATTTTGTTGCAATTTTGTCAGGAAATAATGAAAATTTTGGACGATTAGAATGAGCGTTAGGCTAGAGGTTAGATAACAACGAAGCATAACCTGCTGGGTCTGTCTTTTATTTAATCGTTTTAATTGAAATGACTTGCTCTCCCAAACAAAGCCAATCCCACCAAATAGAGAAGCAATACGATAAAGTTTGATAAATGTAGACTTGTTCTCCAAAATCATATTTGTTAGATTATAGTTTCATTTCATGTAGAAAAATTTATATAAAGTGGAAACGAAAACGGGATACGCAATCGAGGCACGAACAAACTTTAGTATTAGTTAAGCGATAACGACTATGCTAAGTTGAAACGATTAGTAGAGTTTTGCAAGTTTTCAAGCTAATCAATAAAAATATTCCGCGAACATAATTACTAAACAAAAATTGCATGTACTATTTCAACCGATTATGTTATATTCTGCTACAGGAAGCAGAGTTGGCTGTCATCAAACCCCGATTGTCGCAATCAATAAACCTAATAATTAATATGAAAGAATCATAGCAGCTTGTTGTCTACTCCAACTTTTCATTACTATTTAAGTATGTATGTAGTGCAGCGTAATTTGAGACGAAGTCATGGTGAAATATACCTAAATAAGTAATTAGATACATAAAAAATTAAAGTCTAGCAACTTTTTTTTATTAAAATCATCTTGGCACCCAATTCCACTTTGCTTATTTGTCACTGAGTAATAATATTTGTAGGGTAACACTATTTGCAATATCAATGCACTTCAGAGGGGTCAATCTGTCGACGTAGTTCATAGACCCGAACCTAATTTTGACGATTTCGCATGACCTAACGAATCTCCGCATCCATTTCCCGGAAATAGGCATTGACAAGTACATCGTATTCGTTGACAATGACATTGGTGTCAAAGAGAAGGCATTAGCAAATAAGTAGCAAAGAGTTCTCTTAGATTCAAAATATATGAGTCCCATTCCACCTACAATTACCACTAAAATTGGCACTGAAATGAAAATACAATTAACACAGAACAATAAAGTTAGAAAGTTCTCTGGAGAAATTGACACTCTAACTACGGCCACTACAGAAACAGCAAACAAACAAATGCAAGCTATGACCGCTGCCGTAAGGAGAAAGCTCTGAATTAAATTTGCACTTTTGATGAGCAGCTGAACGTGTCTGTATAAGAGTCGGATGTGGAAAGTATTAACTTTCCGTGAAGTGGCCACCGTAAAAAATCGGACGATCAGTGTGTGAAGTGACATAATGCTAAGAATTTGAATGGCTCCAACGAAAAACACAGTGACGTGGGTATTCAAAGCGAACATCCAACATGTGCACGTAAACAAAGAACATTTTAAAAGTTGATTCCACACGGTTGCCAGAATTGAAGTGGATGATATCTTCCCTCGACACTCTTCTAAAAGCCAATATCCTATAATTGTAGGTTGACATGGTTGTGCCCACATTAAACCAAAGGTAAACATAAGCGGTAAGATCAAAGCTGTTATAGGAAATACGGCAGCCATGGCAGCATTAAGTTTCATTACGAGGGGAAGCGGACGCGTAGATATTTTAGAATTGTCTAAAGTTTTATATTTGTCTTGGGAGAGTAGCATGATAATGTTATTTATAAAATACACAATTTCCTCACTGTTCCTTTGGCAAACCCAGAGACCAGTAGTCATAGCTATCCCAGAAACCAGCCCAATTATAGATTGAAATTTAATTTGAGGTGAGATCTCACCATTGGGTTTGCCCTCCGATGAAAAGTAATGAGTACCCTGAGCTGCTAGAATGATTGTTAGGAGGATCATCACATAACAGCGGCGCGTAACTTGCCAGGCTTCTATTCCCGTCAAATTTTCCAGTTGGCAGGAGTTCTTTTTCAACCTGAAGTTAATTCCTCCTAGCATTGAAGCTACTCGAAGGAGCCTCTCGAAGGACGATTTATTTAACCAAAATCATGGCTGAGCTGTATTACTTCTAAATTTTGAAGCGGAGAACGAGGAACATGCTACAATGACCACTTTCGACCTTGTAGTAGTTAGAACAAATGTCAGGTAGGACAACGCTTGAAGCATGTCAGGTTCCAAGGCTTCACTTTGACAAGAAAGTAAAATTTTGTAAATCCTCTTAAACTAATTTGCAATAAATGCTTAATTAAAAAAATCTTTTATGGCAAAGTTTAACAACCTATTTTAACTGTACAACTCTAAAAGCGTATGGAAAACATGGCTAATTGTGCTCCACCAAAGATAATTCACGAACAAGCGTAGTTATCTTACAACTGTATTGTAGTGGCATATTTGACTTTGCATTTCAAAAAAAAGAATGCCTGTAAACATGAGTCAACTACTTTAAAGTAGTTTTATCTACTAGTTATTCTGTACGTAGGCATTTTCCATTACTAAATGTTAGCTCAATACAAAAGTCCACAAAATGTTGGCTGGGTAATTCTACACAATCAACTTGATTTAAAGGTAAAATTTAATTTTAAAGTACAACTATTCGTTGATCCAACATCCAACATGGCTAAATTAAGTGGCTGAGCTAGTCCAACCCAACGGATATTTTTTAAAATGTAT
>JAHZND010002263.1:0-13308 GCA_027744115.1 Acrocyrtus sp. NNG-2020
ATTTTGCAGGGAGCTGAAATCACATCACGTAGAAGCTTTTGATCTTCATTTATTTTGCATAACGAGCCGCACGCGCTTCCGAGCATAACCTTCGTTGTGTTTATTAGGAGCATTTTTGTGAAAGGAGAGCTTCGCGAGAAAAATTGCTTTCTTCCTTAGATACAAATAGCATGTTCCCTAATTTTTTCTTTCAAATTTCAGTGCGCTTTTTTATGCTCTTCCCAGGGAAAATAAAGTTCAAAAGGGTAATAGGAAGAAAAAAGAAGCTCTTTAGAGGAATATTATTTTGAATGTACTAGGATATAGCTACTCCTGGAAGTAGCGGACAAAGAAAGGCAAAGGGGACGAAAGGGAGAAAAAAAGAAGAAAATTTTTATACAACACATCTCCCAATTTTTCTTTGCTTCACCCCTGCACAACCTCTCTATTGCGTTTAGGAGTGATTTTTATTTTCGAACTTTTCACTAGGCCACAAGTAGTAATAAAGAGAGTGTGCTGGAAGGGAATTGCATAGCTACAAATGGATTGCTTTCCAGATGGGAACATTTCTGTTCGGATTACGTACTAATGAGATTTGTGTATTTTGGTGCTCATCCTCTCACATTCTCAATATGAGGAGGATAAACGGGAATAAATGTTCTTTTCTAAACTCAAGGTTATTTACGGTGCACCAGGGTCGCCATAAGCCGCTCTACACAGAACCCATTTTACTTTGGAAAACTGAAAATGTTCTCAGATGCAAGTGGAGCTTCTTGGATAATTTTTTTCATTTTTCGCCACTAGCACACAGGTACCAGGAGAATCTGTTAGATTGTGAACGGAAAGCTAAAAGGTCACCGGGAAGTATGAAAGTGAACCGAAGAATGCAGTACAAATATGATTGCCGGCCGAAGCCAGATTCCTCCAGTATTTCCAGCGAATTTGCTATATAGCTTGAATTGAATTAGCGCGGGTGCGCTCTACCCTGTAATTTCAGAGTCCTCCAGAAATTGCTCATTCTTGAGTAAACGATTGTATAGAAATATACCTAGTTTTACTCCTTCGCTACGACTTTCCCCAATTTCTGGAGGGTGGAGACCACGTCTTGCTCACAAACGTGAAATGATTTGGGAGTCACCTTCCTTTATTGCATTATGCCATATTTTGAAAAGACGGGACATGGAGGAGAGCGGGAGGGGGAATATATTTTTTTATATCGACTATAAATTGGAGCCGTAGTAATTGTCCATGCGTATTGAATTACAGCATAAGAGTAAGTTTATGCGAGAGGAGAGTCGTGTGCTGCTCAAGCTGGCTCACGTGGATAGTTTCCAGCTACACGAGGGACTTTTGAAAGTTTTCCGAGTGGAAAATTGATACCCAGCCAGATGTAAAGTTTTGCCTTTGAAAGGAATAAAGTGTTTGCCCCGCTTCTCGTTTTGCTAGTGCTACCGAACTCCACCATCCGCTTTGGTAATAAGAGGCTCCCCACTTGCATAACGGTTTTGACTTGTGCTTGTGCTTAAGTAGGTGAAAAGAGAGGTGTCCTTCCATTTCACCGGATCACTTTCACAGAAATCACTGGGGATTGATAAGCCAGACTCTGGATGATGATGCTCGAAAAATTCAGTCAATAAGTGGAAAAGTCATATTTTGTATTTAGGCAGCGAGACGAACTTTAATTTAGGAAAATTAGGGAAACCTGCAGGGCTAAATAAAATTTTCAAAGAAAATATTGCAAAAGCTAGCCTGGAAACTTTGTTAGCTACAAATTAGTTCTACTTCTTGGAATTTAAAAATGCACCCTTCGGTAGAATATTTTTTTAGATGTTCACATGACGTCACCCTTTGCTGAAGCACATAAGTTTCAGGTCTGGAAATAGTGTGCTCACGTTCTGACATCAAAAGAAAATTTTTACCTGCTGAATTTCTGATACCTACAAAAAGAATATTTAAGTGGATGGCTTCGTGATTTTAAGCGCCTCTCTAAATTGTGTGAATGCTCACTTTTATTTTTCAGTGAATGGAGCCACAGTGCTGATATTCTATCGACGGAAGAAATTGCGCCACCTGGTGAACTTCGTCCTTCTTCTTGACTGTCTTTCACATATTGCCCTGTGCTTGGTCTGCATCCCTTTGCACTTCTTCGTGGGTAAGTCACGTTTTTAGTTTTTGCTATCTTTAAATTAGAGTTGAGAGCGTGATAGCTTCCGAAAAAATAATTAACGTGGCAGCAGTAAAACGATTGACACTTTTGTCCTTTAGCGTTCATCGTAACAGTTATTCTTTTGGTTAGAATCTGCGAAATCAAAGCAAAAAAAAGTTTTTCTTGCTAGGACCCCCTACACCGTTTTTAAGATTGAGAAAGGACATGGCATTTCTTGAGCTTACTCAAGACTACTTCAGGAAAGTGTCCAACTTTTCCAGTTGTCAAAGCTGTCAATGTCACTTAGCATCACGAGTTTCTCTGACGTCCAACCAAGATTCCTTTCCAGAAATTGTCCTCCGTGATTTCGTGAAAATGAGCTTTGAAAACGAAATTAGGAGAAAAAAGGGAGCAGAACCCTGCTGACTTTATTATATGGCAAACTTTCGTTCTGATTTCTGATAAAAAAATACTGCTCAAATTAGATGGTTTTGATCATTTTGGACACCGCGGGAAGAAAACTAGCGAAAGAATAGTTGAGATAGATCAGAAGCAGAGCAACTTCTGACAAACGAGTTTTTCCTTGTCACTAATGATTTTGTGGAAAGTGCCATGAATCCACAGAAAATTCAATGCTGGCTTATGAAAATCACAGTCTTACGAAATTAGCTTCAGTAAAAAACAGTCTTAATCTAATTAAGCCGCGGGGCACTGGACTTTGCGGGTATCCACTTTCCGGAGAACTGCTGGCACGCCTCGGAGATATTTTTCTTATGACGTATATTGTACATTTAGCAAAAATATGACTATTTTAGAATGGCGGGGCACCTCATCATTCCTCGCCTTTCCGGCGGAAGGAGACTTATCTGTAGTTGCCAACTCTCAGCATGTTATCGGGGACTTTGTGAACATCTACAGTACATTTTTGACCGTGTCGATCGCCGTACTCAGACACAGGTATGGAGATACAAAGTTAAATGCTAAACTACAACTAAATTAGTAATTAGTAGCACCGAAGCCGGAAGTGACTAATGTGGAATTATTTTTTTTATGTTTTTACCCTAGAATGATTTTGTATTTTGATCCTAGGAGGCTCTGCTCAAAAAAGAAGGATATGTTTTCTATTATGAACGCTGTAAAATGGACGGTGTCAAATGCGGTGCTAGCCGTGGCAGCAATCTCCGTTCAGACGTATGTCGTAATGGTGCCTGAAAGCAAGAGGATGATTTTGTACGTTTATATTGCAAAGATCGCCGTTATTTTACTATCGGTAAGCACATTTTCATTTTTTAAATTACGTCATCATAGCCATCCTACATATTTTCTACCCCACCTATGGTTGATTGAGCAATTTTTCAAATCGAAATTTACCCTCCCAAAATCACATTTAGCTTTATGCGCGTATATTGTAGACAAGAGGTATCGTTAATACTAAAGTAGCCCCCAAAAACCACAGACTGGTGGTACAATACCCATGGCGCTGTACCTTTTTCCCTCCCACACACATTTTGATTAAAAAGAGCTCATATGTGCATAAGTCCAGACAGAGAAAGATCATAACTTGATAAGACCAAACAGCTGGAAAAGTCACCTGTGAAACTTGATTAGCACAATAAGGTTTTTCCTTGATGAAGCAAGAGGATGATTTTGTACGTTTATATTGCAAAGATCGCCGTTATTTTACTATCGGTAAGCACATTTTCATTTTTTAATTACGTCATCATAGCCATCCTACATATTTTCTATCACACCTATGGTTGATTGAGCAATTTTTTAAATCGAAATAACCTCCCAAAATCACATTTAGCTTTATGCGCGTTATATTGTAGACAAGAGGTATCGTTAATACTAAAGTAGCCCCCAAAAATCACAGACTGGTGGTACAATACCCATGGCGCTGTACTTTTATCCCTCCCACACACATTTTGATTAGAAAGAGCTCATATGAGCGTAAGTCCAGACAGAGAAAGATCATAACTTGATAAGACCAAACAGCTGGAAAAGTCACCTGTGAAACTTGATTAGCACAATAAGGTTTTTCCTTGATGGTCCAATGCCCACGGCAGTGCAACAGCCTGTGATGGGGACGAGATAACAATATTTTTAGTGACATAAACCGACTTTTCCCAAGTACCGTAAAGGCAGGTATCTTCCAACTCGTCATAATAAACAAGTCACGTCCAAGAGCAACGTCTACCCATTTCCAGAATACAGTAATATAATGCTCTTATATGAACGGCACTAGACAGAGGAGCGGAAGACGCACCAAGAGAAATAAAACGTAGATTAGAGATCATTGCATTCTCCCTTTCATCAGTGTGCTCATGGAGAGGTCAACAGGGACGAGATAACAATATTTTTAGTGACATAAACCGACTTTTCCCAAGTACCGTAAAGGCAGGCAGGTATCTTCCAACTCGTCATAATAAACAAGTCACGTCCAAGAGCAACGTCTACCCATTTCCAGAATAATATACTGCTCTTATATGACCTGCACTAGACAGAGGAGTGGAAGACGCACCAAGAGAAATAAAACGTAGATTAGAGATCATTGCATTCTCCCTTTCATCAGTGTGCTCACGGAGAGGTCAACGACCGACTTTAACTTACTTTTTTGCAGATTGGTAGAATGTGAAAAGTTCCTCTTTCCGTGTGCTAATCTTTAAAGAAAGTTTCTTTAAGGAAGTATACGTTTTGTGGTATC
Source organism: Acrocyrtus sp. NNG-2020 (assembly GCA_027744115.1). Lineage (NCBI taxonomy): Eukaryota > Metazoa > Arthropoda > Collembola > Entomobryomorpha > Entomobryidae > Acrocyrtus > Acrocyrtus sp. NNG-2020. Next base: position 4,830 of record JAHZND010002263.1, read on the forward strand.
ACAATACCAGTACCTAATCAAAATATAATAAGACTTGGCGCATATTTTATTTCCCATTAATGGCAATTCCAGTTTTTAGAGAGTGGGAATGAAATCGTGAGCAATTTTCGGAAATGAAATATGATCGGGATGCACGTGCATAGCAAGTTCTTGATGGGCCCTTGAGGTTGGATTTGGAGTGCTTGCTTACGCAACAGATGATAGATAGAAATGACTTTTGGCGAATTGCCCCATTTTAGTTCTCGCTAACATCCGCTTGCACAAGAGTCCTTCGCGTTAAAAAAAAGCTGTATGGTGATTTCCTACATAATAAAAAAGTAAATTTATGGAATTCCGTCAATATTTTTGTGGTACAGGTAGCAGCAGTTTCCTTCCTTTACGTTCGCGTCAGCATGAAAGTCTGGGCTAACATAGCGCACCACGAGGACGCCATAATGGATCCGGTGAAACTGCGAAAGTCCCGAAACTTCCATATGAAAGCTGCGATCCACAGCTTAATGCAAATTGTGTTGATAGTCCTGACCATGGCGCCGCATCTCTATTTGCACGCTCTTGAAATGCTAGACGCTTCGGCTGCTTTCACTCAGCCGCAAACAGGAAGTGGATCGGTTACCACTACCACTACTGGAGGAAGATTTGAGCATGTCGCTCAACCAATTTTATCTCACTCCAAGCGCCAACACCCGCAAGAACTCTTCAGCATTCAGCAACTCATCCAGAATATCCAACCTGACAAAGAAAAGCTCGCTGTGAGCTTAAAAGAAGGGCAACCTTCTGGAGGCTCTCAGTCTGACTACGACTGGATGGATAAAATTTCACATCCTCGTCATCCTCACCATCGCGTGCTGCTTAATGGAAAAAGTTTTGTCAGCAACCCAAACAAAGTGGAGGAGGACTATGCTCCCCCAAACGATGAGTCTATCAGAAACAGAACAGTCAGCAAGGATGACAGTGACAAATATTTGGTGGATCAGGAAGGCACTAGCAACCAAGAGAGAGGTACACTACAGGAAAACGTGCCGGAGGAAGCGACCGCCAAACGATTCACGGGACGCTTTGGGACAGGTCAGCTTGCCAAGCTGATTGCAATCACTGTCAACTACGCTCTGCTCGTTTTGGGGTAAGTGACAATCTCCTTTTGAAATGCGAAATCATTGAGCCCTTCCCTGCCTTTAATTCTTTGAAAGGAAGCTGGAAAAGTTTAAGCTTCTTTTTGATATAGGTATCTTGCGTGGTTGCATCATCATCACTTTTTGTTGTTCACTTTCAAATTGAGATGTTGTCCGGGTATACAAGGTAGCATCTGTCAAAATAATATCCTTTTCAGGTAGGAAAAGTTGAAGAAACCGTATCGATAATAGGTATACCGTTCTAGCCTAGCACCCACCCACTCACTCCAATTCTGAATGATATAAAATGTATCAATTTCAGAGATTTCCATTAACTTTCATTGTTGTCATTTTCTCCGTTTTCTATTTTGCGTTACCAAATCAATATGCAGTTTGAAGTTTTCGAGAGTTACGAAAGTGCTCATTGATGAGGGAGCACGTTCCTTGCCTAGTGACTTTGAGGTCCGAAACGATGCTACTGTACTCAAGGTCATACAATGACTTATCTGATAGGAAAATTCCCAAAAAAATAATACTGACAGTGAATGCCATTTTCAAAAGTTCTTCCTACTACCTTTGCTGAGTAACATTCGAAAGTTTCCGTTTCGCTTTCAAAGCCAGGGGAAAATGCAAATTGGAAATGGCATTTTGTTTTCATTCCATATGATTCATTTCTACCCGTACAACTAAAACCTTAAAAAGAAAAGAATTTCAAATTTCAATAGAAGATAGCCCTGAAATTCAAGGAAACGGTGGATTGATACAAGTTGCATTTTCCACTGAAAACTCACAATAGGTTCAACAAGCTCTATTCGTCCATGTTTTATTTTTCACTTAGCGAAAAATCACTTAATTTTCCACATGTCCCAAAAACAATCACTTCTAAAAGGTCTTTTCATTTCCACCTCGCTGAAAGGACGCCACCACAACGGACCATGACAAGACACGGACGAAATCGAGAGGATGAGAGCAATGATGCATGCACTTACTTTAAGCGTGATAGTCCACCCATTTCCCCCAACTCCTACTTTGACAAGAGGTCGACATCGAGTAAACAAAAAAGAGTTCATGGTCACTCTCGATCGCACACAAAAGTAGAAAAAAAAAATTAATGCATTACTCAAAATGTCATCACAATAAACACAGTAGCGAAAATTCCTCTTATAATTTTCCCAGTAAAGGGAAGATTTCTCTAATGATATAAAAGCATTTTTACTTTTCCCCCACTTCGCTGCATGTGTGAGCGAGCGTATGTGTACACACTGATAAATGGAATTAATCCTTTCACTTTTTAACTGCGGAAATCCCGCCGATTTCTTTTCACCGTCGGCTAAACAAGGCTGCTCTCTTTTCTTAGAGCTTCTTTTAAAAAATGGCAAAACAATTCTCGATCCTTTGTCCCATAATAATAAATGCATGTTTTGCTACTCAAGAGTGAGTAAACAGCTCCATTTCACTCTTCAAAAAATATAATAATTCCGTCTTCTACCATACTTAAATATAGAGAAGACGTGAGACGTGACAGTGCATTCCTTTTTTTCCTATAAGGATATAGAGCTTCTTTTTCAAGTACGAAAATGGTCAGCTTAACAAAGCTTTAGAAGTCTTTTGGGGAAAAAGTCGTTAGAGCACTGTCTTTTCCAGAAAGTTTGTTGACACTCCAAAAAAAGCTCACTCTATCTTCTCTTGCCAATATTTTTTTCGAGTTTCTTTTTTAATATGAATGCGGATTGTGAAGAGACTTTCATTTTTTTCCTGAGCACTGCGACGCTTCTTCAAGAAGTTGGAAAGTGGTTTGGTTGTAGTTGTGGTTGCGACTGTGCTGCAAGGACTTTCACCTTGCTGGTCGATTTCAATTATCAAATTCCCTCTAGGATAAATATTGATAGGGTGGTGATGTTCTCTGCAAAGTTTTTGAACTTGTAGCCTTGTTATTATGAAGGATGCAGAGGGATACTTGGGCTTGTTTGTAAGTTTACTGCGTAGTTTCTTTTCTGGGATGGAAATGATGAAATCAATTTTATTGGGAAACACGTTTTCATATAAAAGGGAAGGAAGGATGTCTGACTTTTGCTTGAGGTCCTTGGATAGTGCAAATGTTGCAAAATAGCTAAATGGTAATGCTGAGGCGGAAGGAACTGCTGGAATGAAATTAATCTAGCACAAAGTTGCATTGCATGGGATGGAAGTAAATAATTAATGCACTGGTGTGGTGTCATCAATCTGCTCGTTAATTTGAAAGCTTTTTTACATTAATAAGCCATTGTGCAGGAGGTAAATTGGGTAATGTGCAATGCTAGTACGGAAATTAATTAATTATTTCCTGCATTTTCCCTCCCACGCTTCGTTATTGATTTATGTCAGGTAAAAGGTCGACATTGTGTTTGAGTAATTGGTGACATTTGTTCAAAAGCACTTATGTGAATCTGTTCCGTCCTATTTTGAGCCATGCCCGTCAAATTTACGAATTCATCCATTTCGACGATTGCATTTTGCACTCAACATGCTTTATTTTTGCCCTTAGAGCTGGTGCTTTTTACGCCTTAACACATTAGGACGTCACTAAACTTTACATTGAATGAAATGTCACGTTTGAAATGACATTTTTGTGTTGGCGCCATTTGACAAGTGTATGAAATAGGTAAGTGTATAAACTCGCAAAAGTCGTAGAGTACGTAGGCAGAATTATGTACTCCACGTCATTATTTACAACTTCTCTGGCCCGTGGTCAGTATGGAAGAACAGGCGTAATTTGGACGAGCGTCAGTTCATCTTACAGTCCTTCCAATTATTTTACTATTGCTCCACTTGGAAAGTGTAAAGTGGAAGGGATAATTATTGTTTTCTCAGTAGAGAAACGTGACTAGCTAGTGAAATATTTGTTCGATCACGACTTTTTAATGCGCATATTTAGGAGTATTACGCGAGCCTTTGTGAAGTGGCATGAGAACAAGAGACTCTACGTAATCGCACAAATTGTGAAATTCCCTCCAATTCAAATGAGGTCGCACAGGAAGCTTGCATTCTCCTATTTCGCCTATCGCCGCTTCTTCTATCATATTTTGTTTAGATTGAATTTCGCAAGTAAGCTAACACGTGACTACTCTACACGTTTCAAAGTACCCTAGCAGCTCTCAGTTTCCCCAGGATTATTTCTGTCAGGCAAAATTGTTTTCATGTCGGAGCGGCAATAAACAAATTCTGTCCTGTTGTAGTAAAAAATATTTTTCAAGCGAGCACATGAAAAGGCTAAATAATAATCAGCTTAAAAACTATATTTTCAAATTAGGAACAGAGTTCCTGCTTTTCTCTTTTCTCTTGTTAGCCCTCTTTAACTTGTCACGTTGCTCTACAGCTAACTTGATTTAGCTCTAGTTAACGACCATAGACTATCTAGGAAAATGAAACAGCAGATTAAATTTGTTGCTGCTACTGCTGGAAAGAAAGGTCGACTTTAAAAAAGAATATTTAGGGGTACTTCCAAAAAAGAGGACTTCTTTTCGAGGAAAGAGAGTGGAAATTTTATGAAATTTCTTCATACAACACTGTCATTTTCAGCTTTTCCGTTCTAATCTGTATTGTATGTAGATATATTACCCAAGTTAAAGTTCTTTTTAGGGTAAGCCAAGTTTTTTTTTCTGGTAAAGGAGCCAATTACTGACTGTCCTGCTTACATAATGAAATTACCTCATTACATAGAAACGCCATGGCCATATACTAAATACGACATCTGCTTTCATTAGATCACCTACTCCAAATTCCAGATTACGATTTTTAGGTTTCCCACGGCCGTTACATAATCTTTTTTTGCTACCGCCACAAATGGTTCATCTTCTTGCCCAATTTTCTTTATCTAAGGTCCAAAGTCCATTCCATTCATATTTTTTATCGGATTCGATCTAACACTGCCAAAGCTATACCTATCCAGTGTTCTCAAACCTTCAAGTTTTTTTCGCTGATCCAATTTAGGTAGTAACTGATTGCAGCATTAACCCCATTTTGAGAGGCGACTTGCAGTTTCCCACATCTAGACTGCCACAGCTATGACTGAAAATTGGCAGGGAAGGAGTGATTAAATTAGCATTTTTCAGGAAAATGATTAATCAGATTGGAGCAAAGTGGGAGCATGTTTTCTAACAAAGCGCTACAAATTACGAATTACCTTTTTTCAAGGAAAGGCCAAAATTGTGCGCTTTCCATGAATAAGAAAATTTGCTTACAGTCTAATTTAGGCTATTTAGGCAAGTTCTTGTTTTTGCTAACCGTTCTTGGAAATCCTAAAGTAATATTAAACTTTCGCAATGCCTCCCACGATCAGTGCAAAAATCAGCCTAATGAAAAAAATTGGATTCCCGAAACTCTAGGTGAAACTTGATAAAGCAAACAACAAACTAGCATGCACTATGGCCTATCTACCCCATTCTATTTTCTTTCTGAACCCCTCGGAGATGTCAACCTGTTCGTAAGTCAATTCACCAACAAAGCGACATGGTTCGCTAGCTGGCACCCACAACAAAAAGAACTTATTCTTTACTGTGCACCCTTCCACCAGCAAAAAAGAAAAATGTAGAACAAAAATCTCATTTCATGCACTTTGCACTTCCGCCCTGCAAAAAGTACATTTCTCTATACCTTTGGGGGAAATATCTTGCTGCGCCCTTATCAAGATATTGAGCTCAGCTCATGTCCCTAAACTAAAGGCTTTGGCTTTGCTGAGTTTAGCTTAAAGCAATTCGAACAGAAAAAAAATTGCATGGAGAATCGCACAACTAAAAAAAGAATACGTCCACGTGGATCTTGCCAACTGTGTCAGTTGGAAAATGGAGGCAACCACAAGACTCCGTATGCAAAGAATATCTACGCAAGTTAAAGACTGTGCATGAAAAAAATCTGAGAGAAAAACGCAGGGAAATCCCTTCAGAGAGATTCACTTCTGTTTCAGCTTTCACTTCCTCAAATCTTCTATCTGTGTTGTTTACACGGGAAATGCACTTTTCCACACTTGGCTAGTCCCACAAAAAGAGAGGAATTTTTGAAGCTGTTGAATTAAAATAGTTGTGCCGCCGGTCTGCCCATCACAGTCCAGTCCTTTTCCATAAGAATAATTTTCTTATGAAGAGAATGACATCCGAGAAAGTAAATAGTTCCAGTCATAATACTATAAATTGCTGCATTTCCTTTTGCTGAAGACAGCACGCTGGCTCTTGAACAAACATTTTTCTGGCAGGATCGGCAAAACAAAATTTCCGGCTAAAGCTTGAGAAAAATATATGTATTCAGAAGAGATGAGAGACAAGAGAGCGGAGAAAGGAGTGATAAATTTTTATAGTTTCTTTCCCCATGATCAGCAATAGCATCTAGCCGGAGGGAGTGGGACGCGATGTCAGCAGGGGATCTGGACTGTATGTGCGAAATTAGGACTCCGAGGATTTTGCCTTTGGAGTGGAGAATAGGAAAGTGACAAGGGAGTGAATTTTTAGTGAGGGGTAAAGGGCCGTAAAATGAACTTTCATTATGATTATTATGACTGCGACAGAAAACTTACTGGGATTTCTACAAGAGTAATTGCGCCTTCTACAGAAGTTTACCATTTACCGGAAATGGGAACGCTGAGGGATAGGGCGCTTTACACACTTTCCCCTTTTTTCTCCGGTTCCTGGTCCGGTTTCTGTTTTGTCAGTCAGTCAGTCAGTCACTGGGTAAAAAAAAGTTTTTTTTGTGCTAGACTGCTCCTTCCCGGAAAATATGTGAGTTTTCGTAGTGGATGCCCTCTTTGTGAGCGTAAATGGGCGGATAGTACGAAGTTCGCTAAATGGGGGAGAGTAAATAGACGTATGCGGTGTATCAGGAGAGGAGCGTCAAATATTTTATTGGATTTTAGCATTCCTCCCTGAAGGATTAAACCATTTACAAGTTTTTTTTCTTAGAGGGGCGCTCACTCACAGCCTATCTCGTAAACTCGCTTTGGATAAGAAAGTAGGTTAATGGCCTTAGTGGGAGAAAAGAGAAAAGAAAGGATAAGAGAAAAAATATAAAAAAAGCTGCCGACCATTTTAACACAATTTTTTTGTGAAAATCACAGTTGGAGTAAGGCGAAAACAAAAGCGAGAACAATTCCATCTTGATGGTGGTCGTGGATATGTGTCTTTGCTTTGTTTTGAGTTGCATTTAATGGTGGCTATTATAAAAATACGGAATTTGAGAGTGATGAAAGAGATAGGGGAATTATATTTAAAAATAGCCCTGAATACTCTTACAACAATAGCAAGTTTAATTAAAAAGGTTATTCTGATTGGATCGCTCCAAATTAGGCGCTGTTTGCCACTATTAGGTTTGGATGGCTCTCAAGGGGCAACTTTTCCGGCTTTTTCGGAGATTATGGCAAATACAAATAGAAGTGTAGCTTTTTAAGAAAACTATACTCCCAACATATTTTTTTGATAGCAATATCTTTTCTTAGAACTGTGGAGACTAACGAGTTCTCTTTTTCCGTGAATTTTTTGTAGAACACCTTTCGCATACATCGCATCCTGTCACCGGTTCCGAGAGCAGTTCACAAACATACTGCGGAGCTATGCAGGAAACTCTCCGCAAAACTCAACCGGTCACGTAAACCAAAATGGACACCATCAAAACAGCAGTCCAGGGCATAGAAGCCACTACTACCGACACCGAAGTACTACTTGCGGGACTCAAGATGCCTGCCTGTTCTCGTCACCTTTGACTCGGGGTGAGAAAACGAGCACCACCCGGATTGACCATCACTCCTCTCTCGTTTCGAAGAATAGCTTGAGAGGCCACTCTAACAGAGCCATGCTGCGAGAGTCCGTGTCAATTTCGGCGAATACGAGATCCTCATTCAGCCAATCATTCAAGTCAAGAAGCTCCATGAAGAAAAGCATCGGCGGGACCAGTATTAAACGACGAAGGAGTAGCACCGATGGACTCACTGCTGCCGGAAGTGTTGGTGGATTTGCTCTCGGAACGGGAGGAATTAAAGGTCTCTCAGTTGCCCCGGCTGACTCTGTTTTTATTGAGTCGGAAAAGTCGGAGTCAGCTCTGATTCCGGAGCAGGACGTGAGTAATGGGAGCAGCTCAACGAGAAGTCTCAAGCGAAGTCCTTCTGCCACTGGAGGAGATGATGTGAGTGGTCGCACTAGCAGTAGTTCGGGAGACTTGGTAAAGAAAAGTTGGAGTTGTCAGTATCCCCTTACCGCCATCACAACTATTGCAGGTACCTCCGCAAACTTGCAAACTTACTTGCCAAATGGGTACGGTGACTACCACTGTGGCACTGATTTGGGTCAGTTGGTTTAAAAAAAAAGTTTACGTCTGCATACGTCGAAATAACCTCACCGGGTGAGATATTG